>JAQGAB010000043.1:0-58938 GCA_034696565.1 Isotomurus graminis
AATTGATTCCAAATTCAACGACTCAAAAGATACAGGGCTTCAAAAAGGTGGACATCGAGCTGGTTCACCCTGTATATCATGTCATTGTGTTTCGTCTTATCTTGGAATTCAGGATATAGCACTCTGACTGTCGGAAATGATGCAGATATGGTCAGTTTCTTTTCACTCATCTCTGTCTTCAAACTTGCGTGCCACACAGAATTATATCCCCCAAACCCCGCTGCGAAAGGCTGCAATGTAGGTTTGCCTCTTACTTGCACAATAGGTTAGTCCTCCGTTAAACGTATTAAGACATCCAGTAGGGGATTTTCTGTTGTTAATGCCTGACTCGTAATCTGCGTCAACATATCCCATAATTTCCATCGTTCCTTCGGGATATATTCTATACATGATCTCAAGTTCCCAAGTCCCTTGAAGATATTGTGATATCTTCTTGGCTGCTAGGTTATGAGCCTATAAGTACTTGGCTAAGAATCTAACGAGGTAATGAACAGCTATATCTGGTCGAGTAAATTGAGCCAAAAATAGTAGTGCACTTGGTAATCAATTGTTGGTATGGATATTCCCGATGTGCTGGACAGCTTGTTTTCAGTTGTATTCCTGGTTGCATGGGGATGTTCATTCCGAACTTTTTAAGTAAGTCTTTGTTAATGTATTTCTGTAGTTGTAAAAATGCCCTCATTAGTTTGCTTTATTTCCAATTCAAGGAATCTATTCAGTGGCTGAACTGCTAACTCTAAGTAAGAGTTAATCTGCTCTAAGTTCCAAATATAATAAATGAACGGCGGATAGTACGCGCGGCGGCGGCGATTGAACCATGTTCTATTGAGTGGCCTTTTGCGGTAACTCCTTACTCTCTACAAGCTGATTAAGTTCTTAGGTACTATTATTCCTTTATGCCAAGCACCTGCCAAAGATAAGCAAACCATGGGAAGCCGGGACCGTGCAGTTTTTTGTTGGCAGATCTACCCACAAATCACCGCAAAAAGAATAAAACAGAATGTAAATTGAATGAAATTGCTAACAAATCAAACAAAAGTTGAACAATGAAATAATTGTTATGCCAAAATCTCTGTGGGAAAACAACAAAGGCCGATGCTGCCTCTTTTATTCCCATCACGCACCCAACACACCCTCTCAGTCAAGTTACACCAGGCGCGGAAGGGTGTGTTTTGTGATCCATGTCTCATTACACGCATTCCTTCTGTTTCCAGGTTTTGTTCCTGTGTATTATTACCTTATGAGAGATATTTAATCCCCAGTACGACTCTCGTATAGTCCGTCTAGCACCCAACGCTACCTTTCATTTCACTGGCCAGTGGCTAGGGCTTCTTGTCACAACAATATTATAATCAATTCTACACGACATGTGAAAACTTGATGTCCTGAAAAAAAAATAATGCGGTGGAGAATCTAGTTGTTCAGCATAAGCTGAATATGTTCTTGATTACTATACGAGTGGTGCTCTCATTTTTATTTATTGTATTATATAAAATATAGAAAATTATACGCTGGTAATGAAGCACGAAAGGTAGTGAATTTTACCTTTGGGTTTTTTATCTTCCTAGTGTAGTGGTACCGCCCGTCAATGTGCTTAGTACAATTGATGAACTCTATGTTCCTTCCTAATTTCATTGCGCTCTGATTGTTTTCATGATCTGACCCACACAGCGTCGCGCGTTGCTTTCAGGGCTATGCACACATCCCCTGAGGAGCAGGCGACTACGGGTTGCTTCTGTGAGCACCAATATTGCAGTCGTCCTAAATTGTAGCTCAAATAAAGCTCTCAAATGTAGACAAAATCACTTATCGAGTACTTGCGGCTCCTGAACCAACCGCTATAGACAACCATGAAGTTTGCCACTTGTGTCCATAAATTTTGCCACGCCAGCGTTAAAAGGCATCGCATCTAGGTTGTATTTACTGAAAACCTTCATTGGTTAACTTAAACTAAACTTAAACTAACGGCGATTCTTAGTTTAGCGACACCTAAATCTCTCATCTGTGAACTAGGTGAAGTTGCGGGAAAAAGTTTTAAAGAAAATTCTTAATCTGGAACACACGACTGTTATTGCAGTTACCAAACATCCGACTCTAGGGGACCCCGAAGCAAGCAAGACATCGATATATGAGACATTTGTTTGCTTGGATACATCTTACGAATCCTTTTACAAACCAGGCATGTGTGCAATTACTCTGATCTTTTCAGTCATTATTTGCCCAAAAATACAACCGGCATCCAAGTATTTACAAAGCATGAAACTGACTGATGTGAATATTTTCCATCTACAGGTGTACAAAATTCGTTAGGAGCCCCAGCTAACGAAGTTAAAACAGCCTTTTCTAAAAGCTGTGTCATATCAACCTGACTAACCGTTAATCAAATAGATGTGTCTACAATTATTGTAACACCTTCTGCAAAAAACGGGACGGAAATGGAATGTGACGGTGTGAATGGTTTGCAACTACAAGGTGTCTTCACTCTGAAGATAATGGCGTACTCAGATTCAAAATAGGCCAGCTATGTCGAATTTATTTCTCCAAATGAACTATTGCATGTCACTCTATCTAACTGTACGAGAATTTGGCTACTTCAAATATTCAATTGGTTTGTTGCAGATAATTGCATACGAGTATCGCAGTTCACTCCTGGATCAATTCTTATGAATATATTAGAACACATTGTTCCTAGACCATTGCATTCCATTAAACTGCTTTGAAAAACTGGTTAAATTTTGGACGGACAGAGTCAAGTTTAATAACGTCGAAACTGTGATTATTTCTGACTGGGATTTGACCTGTTCACAGTCAAAAAATCTTTTTCCCGTTATTCTGTTAATCTGTACCTTCAGGAATTGGATGCTTAGTGTGGTTATATTTCATACTATATTCAAAATCTGTCTGCTGCATTTGTTGTTCTGCAAGGTTCCTCGTATCTATCCTGCAGCACATCTGAAAATGTGTTATATTATATTTACTCATTGTTATCCTGTTGTTGTCGATTATTGTTCAAACTGAATTTAAAGGGCCAACTCTTTTTTAAAGTTTTTGTATCACGGACTTACTTTTGCAAAGAATACCTATTGACGTGATTTTTTATACATCAGCAAACAACTGCTTCATATTAGTATGTAAGTATAAATAAAAATGGTTGTGAAATAAGCTCTACAAGTATTCAATTTTAGGGAAACACGAGGAGATCGGCTCTTGTCGTATCTACATCGTCGTCGTCAAACTTACGAGTAAAATGAAGCACAAGATGATGTCACATAATATTTACCAGAGGGATTCGAAATCGTTGTGTAATCCCACTCTGTACTACTTCAAGAAGACTCTGACTGGCAGAATAACAAGATATGATAGGATGGAACTAGTGAAAATTACAACACCAGAGGAGAACACAAGAGCGTTGGGTTTGGGAAACAAAACCCGTGTCAAAATTAATTAAATAAATTAGAATGAAAATGTTGATAACCATCTTGCAGTCTGTGTGGACTTCGTTCAGTATTTCCGTAGCAAATGCATCTCAAAGTAGCCTTGGAAACATCTGATTGTAATTTATACACTAACCAATGCTTTAAAGGGTTGTTTTTGTCGATAATCCATTAAATGGGAATTTTTTATACATGGTTTGCTTTGTAGCAACCATGTCATCAAATGTGAAGTCTAATAATTGTTCGAATATTATTGTTCGGTTCACTCGACAAGCACTAACAAAGCTGTCCAACTCAGATGCAGGAATTAAAAAAAGATCCATTACTTGTTCAAAAGTGTTCTTTTTTCTGGGTGTGTTTAGGAGCAGTTGTAACGAGTTAATGCAAACAAGACAAAGTACGAATTTTTAAATGGACATTTTGAGGCTAGTACAGTAGAAAGAATGGTTTGGGAGTGCAAGTGTGGTCGTGAAGGGTGCGAAGCGACAAACATAAGGTAGACATTCAAATCACATGAGAGGTAGCATGACTTTTTTGACTAATTTTAAGAATGATGCCGAAAGTGATATCAGATATATATATATATCAGATAAAAGCTATTGATGGTGGAATTAAATGACAAAAAAAAAATGTTCTTCAAATGCTGCACGAAGGCAGTGTACAAAAAAATCAAACCACACATTTAAATGAAGAAGCAAACTAAACATGGCTATTGAGTTATTTGTCTGCTTGTATTGTAAAAGCCCCATCAGTGTAGATGATGCTTTTTAAGTTTAATAATATGCATTTAAGTTTCGTTTCAAATTGCAGTTATTAGACCAAAAGAAAGCTAAGTTGCCCTTTAAAATAAATAGACCTGTCTCAGCCTGTCCACAATCGAAGCACTGTTCCTACCCACAAGAAAGGCGAACCGGATAAGTTCCAGCCCAAACGCCGCGGACCTTTAAAGATCATAGCTTAGCTGTCAAAGCAATTTAAAGAATCATCATCGTCCTCAATATAAGTGCATATATCAGTTGTACGCAGTCCTGCAGAAGGGATTGCCGGAGTTTAGCAACG
The DNA here is from genome assembly GCA_034696565.1 of Isotomurus graminis. Lineage (NCBI taxonomy): Eukaryota > Metazoa > Arthropoda > Collembola > Entomobryomorpha > Isotomidae > Isotomurus > Isotomurus graminis. Next base: position 4,494 of record JAQGAB010000043.1, read on the forward strand.
TGAGATGAATTTTCTTAACCATTAGGGGTTCAGATGAGTCAAAATATCTTAAGATTAGTGGAATTGGTATAGTGGTGGATCCATGTACGTTAAGTCAGAACTAGTTAACGGTTTGATAAATATAAAATAAGTAGCAATAAATCATCACAATGGATATGCTAGTGCCCTACATGGTCGATGGTTTTCACCATCGTCATTCTTTTAGGGTATGATTTTTTACCTACATTAATTATTAATTATTGATTAATTACACAGTAATTATAATATATCATAGAAACAATCCAGCGTATATAAGTTTTATGTTTCCCACGTACGTGTAATGGATTTGTTTCTTCCTCATAACGTCACTTTTGAACCTTAGTAACTCTGAGAATATAAAAAGTGTAACTCTTATTACAATACGAACAAGAGAAAACCTTTTACTTAACTTTAAAGTATTTTAAAATCATCTAAAAAATATTCTAGAGATCTGTTCCATGAATTACAACTCGTTGAGGAGTAACATTTTGTATCGATGTATACCGAATTTAAAGGTTTTATTGAATGTATTGTGAATTGAAATACTATTTACCCTTCTTGGAGGCTTTTTTTATTGCACCTAGTTCTTCTATTAATTCGGCAAACTAACCCTTATGGTGCTACATTGTTCTCATGCTCATACACTTCTTGTCGCTTGTTGGCGACTTGAGAATAATCCACCCATTCTCTCATAACGAACTGGTTATCCACAGTAGTAACTTTAAATTCTAGGTAGGCTTTGATGTTCAGAAGATCCGAAAAGTACAAACAATAAACTCGGTTCAGTTTAGTAAAAGTAGTTCAGTTATAAAGCTCAAATGCCTTGTCGATCGTCAGAAATTAATGTTTGGCATTTGTTTAACATTTGTTACGCAGTCCTACTGGACCGGACCAGCTCCTGAATTTATTTTTGTTCGACTTGTTGATTGTCAAGCACTAAACGGCTAATACAAACTCGATTGTTTTGGGTATCAGGGATGGGTTTCCAGGTCACACCAGACGAAACGTGGAAATGCGGAGTTCATCTGCTACTCGTATTTCATGGATTTACACACCAAAAGGGACGCACACGGCAAGAGTGCAAATAAACCAGCAAGGTATTATAATTGCTGGTTTCCACTAGGTAATGTGGTAAATTACGCCCGCGTAAGTAACGTAAATTCTGTAAAAGTCACTGCTAAAGGAACTAAATAAAAGTTCACTAAAAAGAATTACCAGACGAATGTAAAAAATTGTTATCAATTTATTTTAACTAACCTAACCTAAATTTTGTAGGAGACTCTGCCGACGCCAAACTTAAATACCATTTGTTTGCAGTGATGTGTACCGACATCAAGACCCATAACTGTCATTGTTGGAAAATATAAACATTGGTTGGGCATATTCAGATGCAATAGCCAACAGAAATAAATCGTAAAAAAGTCTCAAACTCCAGAATGTATCATGGACTATGTGAACTTCATCGAACGACACACAACAAAACAAAATGAGAGGTCTTAAGTCCGAAAATGTTATGGAATTTGTAAATGCTAGTAAGAGTTACTTCTCAAGTATGGGAATCATGCATAAGCATTCCGCACTATATTGTCCTGAAAACGATTGCCGGAATGAAAGGGAAATGAGAACCCTCAACGACTTCGCCCGGACGATGATGATTTCTGCATTTCGCGACTTCGCAGATAAATGATAAAGCGGATGAAATTGAAGTTGATCTCAGTAGGTAAAACTGTATAGGTTAAGTCAGTAATATAATTATAAGGCATTATTTGTGGTATGTTGTTCGATAGCCTTGTTTGGATGTGTTTATGATCCAGATTAAGGTGTTCCGAAAAAAATTGAATAACTGAAGGTCCATACATTATGACCAGCAGTAGGAACAATTGGATTTGGTATGGTCTGTGTTGACTTTCGTAACTGAAGCAATAGCAGCTCCTGTTGCGCTCCGTCATGAGAAGTGACCATTCTCCTCTAATTGTTTTGCTGTACCAATTAAAATTCCGCCGTACTAGAGCCCTGGATGCCCAAAAGTATAATAGTACACGACTACACCCTGTACAACCAGTTGGAACGGAATGCATTTGGAACGATATAAAAGTATAAATGAAAAATAACTTTATCAAAGATTAGAGTGTAACACCTGCATTACTAAAATTGAACAATTGAATTGAATTGCTGGATCCGAAATATTGAAACAAAATGCATGGTTTCTCTTTGTCAAGCCGTCGGTTTTGGGAAACTATTGGTGATACAGACAGGCAATTATGAACTGTTCAAATGGCTTTTGGCATTTCCTGTGAACGTTAATTTTAAGTTCTTTACATCTCTTCAATACAAGAATCGTAATGGTTAGGTAGTAATGTTTACCATCAAACGCCGCGCCAAAATGTAATCCTTACACACTTTCATATAAATTACAAAATAACATGAAATAAAATTGTCAGTTATGTATTTTTAAACAGTATATAAACCCCTGTAAATTGTTTGAGAGGCTTTCTGTACGAAAAATGCGTCGCTCTGTACTTTTCAAATCCAGACGAAACAATTCCTACCGACGAGTTAGACTCCCTTCGTCTGAAAATCCCCATTGTGCATTAACTACGCATGAAATATTACTTATGGAAGCATTTACTACCTACAGTGAAGACTTACTACTACAGTCCGAATATTCCCAACTGCTGTTTTTTACGAAAATTTAGGAAGAAAGTTCGTTCGAATTCAATTAAACAATCTAGTGTACGACACCTTGGAAGCTACAACGTATGTTTTTGAAATACCTCTGAAATTGTTTATTTCTGTTAGGGAAGAGCTAAGAGTACTACCAGAACAGCCAGACTCGACATCATGATTACTGATTTAGTAGAACCGGTAAGTCTGTCAACTGGGATGTAGATTGAATAACGTTAAATTTTTGGACAGTTTGGACAAATAAGTATGGAATAAGAAAGGAAACGTAATGTGATATTTACAAGAAGGGGTCAAGAAGGTTAGGCGGTCGTCGTCCCGGCGGTGGGAATACGCAGCCGCTTCAGTAAAGATGCATAAAGGACAATTTGCACATATGACACGCAAGCCTTGTAAAGGAGGTATATAACAACCAAGACCACCAGAAAACTAATAGACGGGGCAGCGAACGACCAGTGCGTTCCTACTTGTTTCAACGGTGGTAATGCAGGAAAAGCTTCCAACACGGGTACAATAAGGTTGGTGTGTATAATAGAACTAGGCCAATCGACATTACCAATACTCATAATATGAAAAAGGGTTTTGTCCGTGAAAACCGAGTTGGTCAAGTTGGTTTTGTCGGGTATGATTCTTCGTCTCCAATACGGTGGTGGTGGTGGTTTTGGAATGAAACGATGGATGCTGAGTTGTGTGTGAGATGAATAAGAATGAGATTGGATTGTGCAAAGGAGTTTGCCAATAAAGACGTTTATTACTACTTCACTCAACTACCCAACTCTTACTAGCTTAGTTCTTTCGTTTTGTGAAGAGGCAGCCGAGTTTCCTATGAGAAACTCGGCTCTCTCTTTCTCTCCTCTCACTTTCTTAATGGGGAAAATGCCCCGTTGCACATAACGGTGCATTGTGATTATTGAAGTAGGTTACGTGTCTGAACTGCAGCCCACAACTGCAACTCAGACATATACCTCGCAGTATGAAAGGAAAGTGTGATGAAAAGTTGATCCAATCTCTACGTGGAAAGGTCGCTTTGAGAGTGAGAGTCTTATCACTCTACATCTTAACGGTATTTAAATCCAATGTGCAGTTGCACGGTAGAGTTATATTTAGATGACCTAGCGTTGAGTTGTAAACAATTTGGTGCGGTTTATTGTGGTTAGGTGAATTTATGCAGTTCAACCTGCAATTAGCATTAATTTCCTATACAGATTGTGTGGCCTCCATGACGGTTTTAATACATCAGTATGAAAGTTAGACTGAGGGTACATTAGCACCTGATTCATAACTGAACATAATTACTAGCCACTCTTAACAGCACATAAATACATCATTTATTTGCTTAGTTAGCGAGTGGAATGTACTCTGGGATGCGTTTAACACGGTGTTAGATTGTAACTGGAATTTGTTAAAAACATCGGTTGTTGATCGTTGTGCAGCTCTTTCTTCAACTTATCGGCAAAGTTCTCGAGGTTAGTGTCAAAAGTGTACAGTTCATCTACATCCCTCTGCTGGGCTGTGCCACATTACCAATTTAAAAAGTCACCATAATTTGTGACACTTGCGACGGTTGAGATATTTTATATTCACATTTTCAATCTCTTCCATAACCTCTTTAACTCTCAAATAACTCCTTTAGTCGGCCTTGAAACGCTGGAGCTTGTCTGGCCGGTCAGGTGGAAACTCCCCGACCTCCTAGTGCATTATCTGCGGTTACCGTATGAGCACCAACACGATATTTTAAACCTGATGCTCAAAATCGCGCCTTGGTGCACATAACCGTGGCATTGTTTAAAATATCAGTGGCTTTGCTCATTTAACTTTTGCGTAACCGAAGTCTGGGCAGGTTAAGCACTATATAAATACAAATCCCGTTTGATTCACATACCCTTTAGATACAATAAGATGAAGCACCTTCTTACCTTCAAGTACTCCGCAGCAAATCTTGTATTTTGAACCTTCGCTAACAAATCATCACAAGAAATATTACGAGTATAATGCCGCGCAGAAGGTACTAGATTCACTTTCCTCTTCATGTGTGCTTTAAAGTGTTGCCGGTTGTTACTTAAAGCTTATCGAGTTACTTAAAGATTTAAATATTGTTGTATATAAAGTTATACATCAGAATGGTAAGTTAAAAAACCCTATAATCCTCAGCTGCAAAGGCAAAGTTTTAACCTCGATTTTTTAAGTAAATTTAATTGCCTATTTACTTGTTTACACTTTGCAGCATATCAAGCAAAATCAGCTGTTGTTGTAGGAGGACAGGAGCGGCGGGACGGAGCGTCGCCTCCTGAGAAAACTTCACATGGTTAGCTTAATATAAATGTTTACCTATTTATACACAGAATTCTCATCCAAGTCGAGGATAAATATGAACATGTCACAGTCCGCAGAAAAAGACTCCACTAAGGTGGGCATTCAATCGATACCTCATGCAGAACCCTTTGATACTATTCACGTAAAGTTCTTAGGACAAAGTATGTACAATAGCTAATCGTATTATCGTTTTCTATGAGTTGTGTTAGTACTAAAATTCTTAGACCGTTTACAGCGCAGATTTCACTGTCGTCTACGGTGCCTCGGATATTTATTTGTTTGCTGACTCTTCTTTGCCAACAGTAACAGTTAGCGAGTTGATGGAATCCCTGCTAAGTTATTTGCTTGCTCGATAACCAAGCGTTTTTGACCCGCCTCAACATTAAACGTAACTGTCAGAAATAATCTCTACCAAATGTTGAAAATGTATCAGTGCTCTTAATTTGCATCGCGTAATAATGCACCATGTCATAATAAATACCGCTCAATCAAAACATTACTAACTAAACTCTCGTGAACTCAAACTACACACACAAATACGATTTCATTCAAGTCAAGGTATATTACTGAGTGAGAGCGTTTTTCAAATTTTTGTGATTCAGTTGTCTTCAAAGATGCTTTAGCAACTGATTGTAATAAACTTGCATGCACAGACTTCACCCAGACGACAAAATGTAACGTTATCGTAGACTTTGAAGATCGAGGATTTTGTACAAGTTGAAAATGTCACGTGTCCTGACAAAGGTGTTTCTATTCATTTGATGGATATAATCTCGCTGTTACTCCTCACAACTGTGTTTTAGTTAGCGGAACTGACTCTTAAGGAGATAGTGAGCCAGTCGCTTGCGTTGGAGCTTATTTACGTTTTTAGATTCTACATTGGTTCTTCGCTCCTGCTTGGATCAGTACGCACAGAAAATACATTGACTATAAGCCAATGGATAATGTGAAGGTGCTGCGTTAATTGTTGGAGCCTCTGTCGAAAATGTTTGAGTCTTTGTGGAGGTACAAGGAGCGCATGAGCATAGCTTAAAAAAACGTTGGAGCGTGTTTGGTGGCTTTGTTAGCTTGTGAGTATTTAGAGGAAGCTACTGCAGAAGTTAAAGCTTGAGAGGTTCAAAAAGTTGGAGTTGGTCCGGTTATAACGGACCTCAAAACTAACTAACAGGAAATCGTAAACAAAAAAACTTTAAAACCAAGTAACATCATAGAACCAAGTAGAAACGAGGGACAATTTGGTGAAAAAACTGAATTTGAGTTAAACGGAATTAAAAGCATTCAAGTAGATATACAAAAGCATGTAGATCGTTTTTTTGAATCGCAAATGAGAGTAGTTGTGTATTTAAAGCAAAAAAACAGCATACAAAACTATTGTGTGTACACTTACAAACTTGTGAAATGATATAAATGTAAAAGATGTGCGTCACAACTTTATTCTTTACTAACGTTCAAGGTGTTAGAATAAGGGAATACTCGGTGCATTTTGGATACCTGATGTCACAGCGTAAAGATTGTTAAGAGGTGAGGAAGGATTTTTTTATAACCTAAATGAAGAAATTACAAATCAAATTCGTCCTTCTACACCCAGCATTATTCTAAATATCCATCTCATCTTTTAAATATCTCCCTCTGGCTAGCAATTAAGTGTTTTTAATCTCCATCTTCTGTTCCATAGGAGTTTGCATCATTGCTCGTTTCACAGTAAGTTACACAACACTCATAAAGTGAGATATACGCTTTTTGTTCCCATAATAGGGATTTGGCTGTCAACTAATTTTGCGTCTGGATGGCTCCTGTTTCTTATCATGCGCATGACCAGTTAGTATATTTGTAATCTGATCTCTAGTTTTAACATTTTTTAAGTTAATAGAATATTACTAAAGGAAGAACAACGGCCACAAATGGAATTCTAGTTAGATCTGTCGCCCAAACCTAACCTTTTTGACATTAATCCAAATGCGGATCTTGAAGATAAAGCTGAACTCATCTTTATACTAGAAGAAATGTGGGATGTATTTGCCACAGACAACTCACAGCTGGGATGCACAGATATTGTCCAGCATAGTATACCCACTGGGAATCATCCTCATATTCGACATAGAACAAATATTCCCGAGAAGAAAATGACGACATCTCAAAGCAAGTAAAAGAGATGCTTGACTGCGCAGTCATTACACGAGGATATAGCCCATGGGCTAGCAATGTAGTCATAGCGAATGACAAGAAGGCTGGGAACATTCGTTTCTGTACAGACTATCGAGCTTTGAATGCTATCACCCCATTTCAGAGTAACAACATCCCTCGAATTGAAGATGTATTGGACTCCTTGTCTGATAGTCGATACTTCCATTCAGTTGATTTAATCCGTGGATAGTGGCAGATTAAAATGTGTGAAGATGATGGATCACATTTATAGACAGCCTTTGTGACTAAAGAAGGCACTTTTATCTATAAGCGTGCGCCCTTCGGCGTTGTGAATGGCCCTCATGAATTCCAACTCCTCATGGATCAGGTATTTTCCGACATCAAACACCTAGTAGCAGTCGATATGGACGACCTCTTACTACACGGCAAGACCGGAAAAGAGGCTAATGCCAACTTGAGGGAAACGTTAAAGAGGCTACGGAAAATTAACTTAAGATGTCGTGTAATGAAATGTTCATTCCTATATGAAGAACTTAAGTTACTTGGATTCATCATCTGTCAACATGGAATATCACCAGATCCAGCCAAAGTATCAGCCATCCAAAACATGCCTATTCCAGACGCTGCAAATAAACTTTGGTCATTTCTACGGATGATCAATTTGTAGAGGAAATTCATCAAACACTTGTCCTTCATTGCGAAGCCCCTGTATGATCTGATGAAGAAGGACAATTCGCCTTTCTGCTGGACTACAGAACTCACGTCAGCTTTTCAGGCCCTTAAAACAGCCATTTTACACTCCACGACACTGGTACATTATGACACTAATGTTTCTGTAGAGGTGCATATAGACGCATGTGATTCTGCGGTCGCCGGTGTACTTCTTCATGTATGGACTTCTGAAGAAGAAGGGAAGATCATTAGCAAAGAAAGGCCGATCATATTCACTAGTCGAACCCTCAGACCATGGGAGAAAAGCTGGTCCATACCTGAGAAGGAATGCTTGGCTCTGATGTATTATATGATAAGTATCGGCGGAAAACTGAGAGGCAGTACGCCTCTCAGTTTTCCGCCAATACTTATCAGTGGTAAATTTTACACACATGACGTCTCTCTCAAGACCAGGAAAACCCTTCAATCCCGCAAACTCCTTCACGGAAGATCAGCACACTAACTCGCATGACGTGTTGTATCATCAGCGGATATTTGATTGCTTTCGAACCTGTGTTAATTCTTAACTGGATTGACGAACCCGAAACTCGAATTGCTCCGTATCTACATTTACTTAGTGCTACTATGGCATGGAGTACTTCATGGCTGAACTTTGGTGATTTACGTCACGACTAACTGTCACTATCGACGAGCATATCAGTCTTTGTTCGCCCGGAAGCCTCTGGTTTCAAAATCAATTCAACCAGAACATACACGATCGACCCCCAGGAAGACCATGTCAGTTCCTAGTGCGTCATCAGATCCACCTACTCCACCTCCAATGCCAAGTAAGATACCCACATCGATCACACCGATGCCTCCCAGGAAGCCATTGCGGACCTCTAAATCTTATCCGGGTTGGCTCAATTATACCGGCCCAACCATGGGTCCAGTAACACCAGCCAAACCACCACGAACGTCGATGATATACTATGGCACACATTTTTGGATCTCTCCAAAAAAAATGATCATTGGTCTGGCACTATTAGGAATAGTACAGGCAAATCACCAGCCCACACCTGATCTAAGTACCAAGGCGGAACAATGCAAAGATCCATTAGAAGCTCAGCACATGATACCTGATTGTATCCACACCGTTCGATGGCTACATATTCAGAATGATGGAACGGTCTGTCTCAGGACAAAAACGTGTGAAGAGGACCAGACCATGGTATCAACTGATGCGAAGGACTGCATCCGTGTGACATCACAATGCGCAAAACGTATGGCACTCGACCTCGACGAATTACAATGTCAAGACAACATAGACATTATAGCTTGGCTTGCTTTTTTGGAAGCACCTCCACTTCAATCCAACCTGTGCTCTGTGGACAGCCGTAAACTTCGTCAATGTTCTGAGTAGGTGGAACTCTATGAATCAGTGCCGGTTGTTATCCTAAACAAACATGCATACCCCCTTGACGTACTGAAAATGTCGCAGCAGATAGACATGAAGAACATTACGTTATATACTTGTCAGGGCGTCTGCAGTGATAAATACCAACAGGGTACGTGTATAGGAGATGTGTTATTCTGCTCACACTTCACCTGCACTCCAGCAGACAATCAACTAGCACGACGTTCCCGGACTAAGTGTGAGTGCACATTCAATAGCACAGCGGTCACTCACATCATGAAACCGGAAAAAGGAACAATAATTCCTTCATGTTGTGGTTCAATGCATGTTCCTGTCCGCAAGGAAATTATTCATCCTGATGCCGATGAATACCCATGTGAGAAATGCCTTATCACATGTACATCTACATGACTACAGAGTCGATACATTCGAGTGTTAAAGAATCCTGGGTCATACTCATATCTCTTGGATTTATCCTCACTGGAATAACAAGCCTTTGCGATGCACTATTTGGAATATTCAACGTTATCGAATGAGAAAATCAATTACAAATCTTATCCCCAACGTGCATCAACCTGACGACATTGAATCTAATATACCGTTATTAGATATGCCACCCATTCCATATGCCCCCACAACTAGAAGTATCAAGAGACAACGACATCGTTCATTCCTCATGAGCATTTGTCTGATCCTGACTGTAATAACTGCACAGGCTTTTGCATCCTCAAACTTTGCCATGCTAAGTGCCTCAACCACAGAATGTGATTACAGTCAGAATACTCAACGAACGTGCAAGATTCGAGTGAACACACGACTTGCACTCAGCCCTATTGGACAACAATCATGTCTCAGAATTGATGATTCAAGAGATGGGACACTTGGAACAATAACATTGAAAACACAGTCCATCTTAGTCCGTTGTGCAAAGGAATTGCTGTACTACATTCCTAGAGCAAGTACTAAATATGATTCAAGCCGACAATGTTTCAACATGATATCAGGTCATGAGTGCACATATAAATCGTGTGCAGATTTTGGAATCAATGGCACCATAAAGCAATTCAGCCATTCCATGGACAGTCTTGGCTGGAGTGCATGTTTCAGTGTATTACCTGGCTGCTTTTGGCCCAGTACTCATGACTGTCACTTTGTCAGAACAACACTTGTGAACCCAACAAGGCAAGCATATACAGTGTATAACTGCCCAGAATGGATCTATCCGGTAGTTCTAGAAGTGCAATTCCATTTGGAAAAAAACGTCACAACTAACGTTATCACACTCTATGCTGGAAAAAGCTCCACAGTAAACCTCGTGGAATTATCCCTTATATCAGCAACCGTGCCCGCAACTCCTTCTTTAGACGAATGCATCATCAGCAACAACCGCATTGCGATGACAGAATGTAATAAGCGAGGAGAAGTAATGTCAAATCGTATCGGAGAGATACAATGCAACAGCATGGAAGAAGCACAAAGCGTCAGTAACACATGCTTTGGCAGTCGAAATCTCGTGAACACACAAGTCGATGACAATGGTTTCCGTTGTGACTCAGATCTTGTTGATCCTAAATTAACACTAAGGATAAACAATTACCTCATAAATTGTCATCGGGAGTTCTCATTCCTTTCGAAGATTCTGTCAGTTATGAAATCTCAGGATGTTCAATACTTGAAGTACAATTGAACAGAGAAGAGCTGATGATCACACAGGAGATAGAAACAGTAACATGTGATGTCCATTTCATTAAGCTAACCGGATGCTATCAGCGGAGCAACTTTATTTTTGCAAGGACAGACAGACGAAGGCACAACAACAGCAAGTTTAGAATGCCCATCAGTTGGATTCTTCACACCAATTCTCATGACATCTAATCTGACAACATTTGAACTGATCATGAAGTTAGATCAACCAGACATCCATGCGAATTGTAAAATCACTTGTTCTCAACAGACAAGTCCGCTTGTAATTACCGGACATCTCCAGTACTTACAAAATAGCGATGAGAGAAAAGCTCTTACGGTGGTTACCCACGAACCAACCATGGACTTATTCTCGGGATTCTCATTATTTTCCCTCTATGGAAGTAATCTGACACATTGGTTACAACGAGTACTAATAGTAGTTGTGGTGATGATAGTAGCCTACGTTACTTTAACCATGTCTCTAAAGACAATATTGAAGAAATTGGTGTAGGCCGACTTTATTCACTAACCACAATTCCACTGTCTACTGTTAATATATGCACATATTAAGTAAGCGAAGTGAAGGTCGAATAGCTTCCTTCCTCCTCGACGACACAATTAACAAAGTTTCTGCTAGGTCAAGAAACATGTTCCACATATTCACTTTGCACCTATAAAAACACATAAAAAATGTTAATTATAATTATTCACACTGCTGAACCTACTCCACAACACATCAACCATGTGTCCAGTCGAACCACGAAGCCGTCAAGTCTGCCCGTATAACCCATACATTTGGGATGAAGCAATCGAAGTCTCCGATTTCATCGACTCTTCAGACGAAGAACGAGAAGCAGACGACGAAGATTCTAAATCAGAAGGTGAAGTACACTCTCCCTTTATTACTCACAACTCTGAATACTCACCACGTTGGGTAAACACACATGATCCATCCGGAGATGATAGTTCTCCTTATACTGCAAATTCGCCAGCAAATGTATACCAATACTTACCATCCCCTCCTCATTACTCTCAACAAATGATCAATCTTCATCATCATCATAATCATCATACTACCACAGCATGGATCACCAGTCTGATGCAAATGAAAACTGGCCAACATACTATGGCATACATACTGGCCCCCGTCGTACTATAACGCTAACAACTGGCCACCATCAGCACCCAATTCAGCAGATGAAGAGCCCACACATTCCTTTATGTTACCACCTTCATCACTAACCCAATCCGGATCTAGCTGTGACTCTGATGATACAACCCCTATTCCCACTACTCCGATAACAAGAACCAGTCAACATCCTGTTCTCATACGCGTCTAAGCCAACGATGTCTCCTCAGCATCCAGTGAAGTTTCATCTGACGAGGATGTGGATTACATTCCTCTACACCCACTCACCAAACGAGCACGTACCAATTACTTACAATAAACCTGCACACAACACTTTGTTGCCCCCGAGAATGGATGCGTATCCATATAAATCCAGTTATCAAACACCAGTTTTATCCACTTCATATTCCTACGTAATTGAATGAATAATTACCATTATCTTCCTTATAAGAAAATATGTTAGCTGAGATACACAAGGTTATTTCCTTACACTTAATATAATAATCTTATGTATTTTCCTTATGATATATTCCACCTGCGTCACTCATCACCTTCAAGCGAAGGATACACTTAATTAATAATGTAATTTTCCTTCGTACTGACTACGATATAAACATACTACACACACTGAATAAATATTCATATCTTTTCACCGAGAATCACTTGATGAATTATTCCGACATTCTCATACTTCACATTTTACAGGAGTCCCAGCTCGCCTCATTTCCAACTCGTACATCCACGTACACAAGTTCTACTTCAAAAACAGAGCAGATTGTTAGCAAAAGCCCGAGTTATTTGATCTATACAACACAGATATGCACAAGAGCTCTACGCTGTTTTAAATGTGAAATTTTGACAGTACTTAAAATTCCATGTAAGTCCAAGAATTCTTTTTGAAGCAACGTTGTGGGAACTAAGGTGTTCATCTTTCTGGCATTGATGTCACTGAGCTTGTCGTCAAAAGTCTTTAAATGCGCTGCGCCGACGACGGCAGTAGTTCTTGTTAATGATTGAAATTTACTCCCAATTAGTGCTTACAATGCTGAATCAGTTTGCACTTTTCCCTGCGCACCTTGTCGTAAAGGGCTGAATAATCTTTAGCTCATAAATGCATCTTACTCATTTATATGTATGAACAGTGTGTTTATTGACTTCTCCAAAAATTAACGTTTCGTTTATCAAATGTTGTTTCTTCGTCTACAATATCTTCTTCTATTACTGGGAATTTAGACAATTAAGGGAATAATATAGCCACAATTACTGGCCTGTTGTTAAAAGGCGTCCATAGCGCATCTGGTGTAGGAAGCTATAATAATTTGATTCCTGTAAGCACAGGTGGATTGCTTGGATTTTCTCTTCTCACTCCTTGTAGTCCTTATCCTTGTTGAATGTTGTTGTTTAAGTCTGAGTGTTCTAAATTGTAGATTGAACGCTAATTTTACTCCGTGCTTTTACTAATTTTAACCTCGCCGCTGCGCCTATACCAGAGTTGAAAGCCTCATTCTAAGAATGTTTACTAAATATGCCGTAAAAATCTGCAGCACAGTTGAACACCAGTCCCCTATATAAGCAACAATGTCAACATCAAGCGGTATGAAACACTCTCCAAAAGAAAAGTTTTGACATCTGGAACTTTTTTGTCCTTTGTTTTTCAATCCAAAAACAGCCCCAGCGATACAAAGAGTGTTTTTGGTTTAACGCCGTATGAGTAAAAATTCTATACGATTTGTCAGAGTTAATGAGTATTGGTGTGGAAGTTAATGAGTAGTTGGTGTAGATTAGGTTGGTCACTGGGGCCCATATGGAATTCAATTTGACAGACACCTTCCCGACGGGTCGCGCCCGAGATTACACGAAACGAGATGGACAAAAATGGGCTGTATGAGCCATGTGGTAGTATTTTCGGCTAGAACCAATGTCTCAAGGACTTTCGGATAAGCGAACGGATAAGGACGTGGCTGACCTGATCAACCAGACCATTTGTTGCGAGGCTGAGATGAGAGACCAAAGAAATAAGCCCTTGTTTGGGCAGTGTAAGGACTAACAAAAGGTCAATAATGCTGTTTTGGATTTGGAGAATTTGGTAATTAGAAATGATGAAGAAATTGGGTAAAAAGCGAATTCGTACTGTGAATATAACAAAGTTATGAATCTAGATTATAAGTTACGTTTGATTAAATACTCCTCCTAAGTTGGAGAATTAAGAAATAAGGCGGTTTAAGGTGAAAAAATAAGTGGTTACGTTAAGGGTAGTCCTTGAAGGACAAGTCAGCTGTATAATCATGTTGAGGGTCATTGTGCTTGCTTTGTTTATAATTGTTGTGCTATATTTGCTGGGTGCTTTAGTGTGACTAAAGTGAAAAACGTATTCAGTGATGAGCCATAATTTGCAGTGAGGTAAGAGATAAGTCGTGGAGAATGAGAGTGATACATGCAGTTGCATTACTAATTCTAATTTTGCTAGAACTAAAATTATGAGATCGTTCTCCAAGGAAGGAAGTCGCAATGCAATTCTTAACTCTAAACTGAATAGGCTTTGCAAAATGGCTATGGAAGCATTATTATACAGTATGCAGTTAAATTTGATCTTAATTCCAGGTAGCTATTTGTCTGCCACAATAAATCAACTGTCCACCCAGAACCCGTAGCCATCAACCGTGGATTACAACTTGAATACTTCCATGGAGTCTACTTGCCTGTCCCTCAGAGATTCCTGAATTTGGAGCTTGGTGCACAGGATTCAGGTACTCTATTCGAACCGGGTATTTTATCATCTAGATGTATAATATTTATCCTGTTGACAGGTTATTGTTCATAACCAAAATTACTTAACCAAAATACTTCCCCATCATTAGAGAATACAATTGCCAGAAAGTTGGACACATACCAGCAGAAGTGTGTCCTTACATCAACCACAGTCGGCTCCAGTGCGGCGATTGGTGAAGTCAGGTGAAACTACGAGGTTGTGAAAGCTCGAATACGTCGTTTGAGATGGATATGCCGGACAATAAAACAGGTATATCGACTTACTAGTCGAATGTCCAGTAATTTGAAATAATGGAGTGGAATAAAGTAACATGAGGTTAATTGTATGTGTGTGTTATTAAGTATAAATCTTATTTGCCCACTGTAAAACACGATTTCAATAACCTGGTCGTGTCTAAGACGTCCATGACAATCCAACAGTGAGCTTCCAAGACATTTTAAGCCTACAGAATCTCCGATCCGAATCCTCTCCAACCAGCATGGGAATCGCATTTGCACTTATCGTCTGCTAACTAATAACATAATTTTTAGAAGAAAGATAAAATAGAGATAGCGGAACCCTTATGTGAAGAAAATGGATAACAAAATGTGGAACGGGGACCTTAGTTATTCAGTCCTTGTGGCGAAGCTCCGTGAATGTCTGAAAAGAGTAATAACCTTTGCATCATAAGCTGTTGTTTAAAAAAGAAGCCGTTTCCGGCTTCGTCCCTTGCCCCGTCCGGAAAACGTAGCATTTGTATTTCCATACACCGTTTGCTGCTTCGTTCCTTGCTCCGGCCCAAGGTTTTCCAAAAATAGTTGGCATTGGTATCCCTATTCCCCTTGATTTATTTTTGGACATTCAGATAGAAAATCGAAAGGTAGTAATGTAGTTTTAGGAAGCTTCGGGAACCTTCAGATTTTTTTAATCAATCCATCCCTTGCACTGCTATCCGCAGTCATAACGTACACATCACCACCACCACCACCGAATCTCTTTGCAGATACCTTCTTTCTGCAGCTATCATAACCACCACCACCGTACTTCTCCGCAGCTCCCTGTTTTTTGTCCGCCATCATAACCACCACCACCGCCCCGTCTATTGAGAAAACCTGACCAAAGCAGTTCACCTTATTAGCCCTCTTTATCCCCGTCGTTCATTATCACACAACGATGACCAACCACACCATGTCACCTGCAAAATTAACTTTCACGTCTCGCGTTAATCCGAAAAAGCACTCACCAACGTCTTCTTCGTCGTTTTCTTTTTTGGCCTGGCCTTCTTCATCTCCCCCCACTACTATCCCCGTCCACTGCGCTGAAAAATAAAACAATAAAGCTTTGGTGGCTTAACGCCCAAACGAATCCTATTAAAAGAATTATTATACGTGCAGGAAAGGTGATCTCCCTACCAACGGTAAGTGCAGTGTGGAAAAACCTTAGCCCTAGCATAGTTAGGATCTTCGTAAGGAGGCCTAGCTACTTAAGTCTACAAGAAGAAAAGACCCAGACCTTCTCTAGAAAGAGAGCCCAGAGGTCCATTCGGACACACTAACAGCTGCCCAGACAGAAACACTAACACTTGTGCTGTGTGGGCCTGGTCAGAGGACGACGTAGAGAACAAAGCTTTCTACCTTTCACATCTTAACTGTGTTTGATGCTTCCGGCATATCAGGAAGGGATCCATCACTGAATAAATTCCTCGAAAAAGCCTTAATATCTTAGATCTGATTTCAAATTATCTCTTAAGGTTCCGAGAAGGCAAAGTTGGTGCAATTTCAGACATTTGAAAAGCATTTTTGATGATTAAAGTAGAGAAGAAGGATCGTGACATCTTACGATTGGTGTGGTGGACGGATGCAAATGAGAAGAAACTTAGGATTTTCAGATATCGAAGAATTGTTTTTGGAGTAAATAGTAGTCCAAACATTCTTGACGCAGTTATTTAGTTCCACTTGAATAGCCAGAATGTCAATCCAAAAGATAGGGAAGCTGCTGACCTATTGCTCAAGTCACTGTACATTGACAATTGTGTCGTTTCACATGATACTTATGCAGAACAATATGAAGATTTTCGTGAACGAATTATCCGCATTATGAGAGTAACAGGAATGATATTGAGACTGTAGCGGTGTTCGACTTGGAATGAATCCGGAGTCAGTTGACTCTAGTAGTGACTGCGGAGTGGACCTGATGATCGACGAACATTCGTCTATTATCCAGTTCGTGAGATTTTATCGCTGACTCGAGCTGACGATTGAAGATACATCCAAGAAATTCGCGGGGATGTGTCTTCAATCGTCAGCTCGAGTCATGTGCTTCGCTCAGAAGTTCGCTATGGTGGGAGGGACCTGATTAGCTTTGATTACCTTCTCATCGGTGGCCAACCGAAGTGACAGAAATGAAGGAAGAAGAAGTTGCTCTCGAAGCATAAGAGAAGAAGAAAAAGTTTCGATGTACTGCTATGACTTTAGTGAGTACTAAATATGTACCCATGCCTAAGGCTTACGCTAATTTTTCAAGATATTTTTTGAAAAAGTAGTCATATTGAGTTTTAAGGGGGGTATTAAAGATTAAGTGGGGTATGGTTAGGTAGAGACGAAAGGTGTTGAATAGAAAGTTGAGAGGAGAGAAGAGAGTGAAAACTCCCTATCTCGCCCAATGTTAAGTTTCGGGTGTTCCCTTTGTTACGCTGCATAAGAAGGAAGAAAAAAACACATTGGGCGAGATATGAAACATGCATATTAGGATATTTGCACGCAGCAGGGAAATGCAGTACCTTTCATCTGTTGAACGTACAAGTTGTACCTTTAATTGTGATAGATTGTGACACTGGTTTATTATATATATGAATTCTTTCTTCAAGCTGAATGTAATCAAAATTTAGTTCGTCCCTTACTCCACGTGAAAGTTTGAAAAACTGATGGACTCGAGCTGATTACATTTGTGTCATACAAGCTAATAAGTTCGAAGCTTTTATGCAGAAGTTTAACAGGTGCACACATTTTGGGATCTGTTTTTATATGCCCGTTTAGAAATGATTGTAGGACAAGAGCATTTAATCACACGTTGGGAAAAAAATGTTTTGGAACAACATCTTTAAAAGATTAGGATGTCCAGAATACAGACGTATGACATATTTGTCTCACAATTGGGTCAATAATAGATGGGCAGGCATTCTACGTTGCTAAAACGAACAAAACAGCAACTGTAATGATTGACGAAGCCGGTCAGCTTACTCAATCAGCAATACATAAACTGACGGTTTTAAATCCTTCAAGAGTTGTTTTCAATCGAGACCACTTGGAATTGCAACCCACAGTTATGTCGCTTGCTGCTATGACCGGACGTTTCAGATGTATGTATGCTATTGAGGAGAGCCCATAAAGGCTGCTGCTCAGCTCTCCTGAAAAAACTATTTCAGCCACTTCCAATCTAACAGGTTGATTAATTTGGGTTTCCATACCTATCCCAATATTGCAATCACCTGCCTGAGATAAGCATGCCTATTGACAGTGCCGCTATAGTTCTCATCTCAGCGACTCATTACTACACTATATTGAGGGTAATCCCTCAGTACTTTATTTGTGTAGCCACTACTGGGACTGAGCTTCTATGAGAGAGTAGCCCAGCAAAATCCCGTTCTCGCATATACCCAGTGATAGAACCACTGGGCCACTTAGCCGTGGCCAAAGACGTTTCAGATGGAGTTGTTTTTTTTTGAGGCCATTCTTGCTTGGAGTAAGCTTAAAAAGCTGTATCGCATGGCCCGGATATACGCCACATTGTGTGGATTTATGAAAATAGTCTTGTTGAGGCAGATGTGATAAAGGAAAGGAACAATAATCTACCTGAACAATTGTATACTTTTTTGCCAGAACTTAGTAGGACTTCGTATTGATGTACGACGAAAAATCTGAGAAGACTAAGGTGAGAATAATGTCGATGAAGTGTTAATTTGGTTCAAACTGTAGGGAAAGTTACTAGTCCCAAATACATTGATGTCTCATCTACAAAATGCATGTAATAGCTGTTTACGTATTACGTTTAGACAAGTTACAGACTAATTATGAATTCCGTTTGTAGAAGGAATTATGGAAAAATATTTTGTGAATCTTTAATATTTTATTAAGGATGCTTATTCTTGTATTTTACGAGGTGTGTGCACTGGATTTTATATTGTTTTTGTACTATTTATGGCGTTGTTTGATATTTTCAGATTGAATTGAACTAAGCTTATTAACTGCACCCGTCACGTCACCCCTTCTTAAAAACTCGAAACCCGGACCAGTCCTTTGGTACTTCTGCTGATTCTCAAGCTCTAGTCAACATATCATGGATCAGTTAACCAATTGCATAATAATTCATATTCATTATTAGTCATAGGATAAAAGTCATCCAAGATAAATTTGCACATTTATTAATACTACTAAATGTATGTTGTTATAAGATAACTTATATCTGAATTGGTTGTATTAAAGTTGTCATTGGTTGGATAACATTCGGATAATCTTGCAAATTAGGTGCACTGGACATATTTGTATTAATGGACGCAGTAAAAGAGTGAAGGAGAATCCACGGAGCCTTGTCATAGACGTAGAAATTAATAAGCGCCTTTAAGTGTGATGACTGGCTGTTGCTATTGTGGCTGTCGTCATCATCGATACCAAACATGAAGAAGCCATCAGCACTATCAATGGCAGATAAATAACGATATATTTTCAGGAGGGTGATATATTTTATATCGAGCATATTCATCTTTCTCAAAATAAAAGAAAAGATTGTTTTTATGTGAACACATCCAGAATTCAAGAATCTCTATTAGTTGTTCTAACATCTCAACTTAATCTTATTAGTCAATCTCACCTCAGTCCTCGCTACCGTCTAACAGTATTTCCAATTTCGCCTATATCCCTTCTAAATTAATTAAAAAGGGAAATAGGTAAAGTAGCCCGAAATTTGGCATATGCTTATTGTAAGCAATTTTGATTAGGAAAATTTAAAAGTATTCAGTATCATGGCATTCATAATTTACGTTTTGTCGTCTCTTATCATTTTTAATAACATCCTTTTTAGTCTTGATGTCCAAAACTGTTCGTCTGTCGATGTTTTGAAAAGTTCAATATGACCCAATAATGATTAAGAAGCGGCTACACTTAAATGTTTTAAAATATCTGAAAAATAAATAAAAAAACCCACCCAAACAGCCTAATTTAGTGCAGTCAATTTTGCAATTTCTGAATGTTTAAGGTAAAAAACCCTTGCAGCTCCATAAGTCTTAAATTACGATTCTCCAGCACTTGTGGTCGGAGTATTTATAATTTAGAAAATCTTGTGACTGAAAGTTGTAAGGATCAGCCAAGCTCCGTTCGGCGTCTGCTGTCCATTATTGAAGAAAACTATTATTTTACTTCCCATTATAATGAGGAAGACATTACGCTTGTGCTCAATGACATCATCACAAGAAGTGGAGTTTGCATTTATAACTGTGACAAACAAGATGGTCGGACAAGTATGGACGATTTTCACGTTGTGTGAGTCGTTTTGCCACGACTCTAGTCGTAGTTGTAGAGGTGCATTAGTCGTGACCATAACCATTAATTAAGACACTTCAGCTATTTGTTTGTCAGCAAATCAAATAAAAATGTATCATATAGGTAAATTCTAACGAAACAAATTTTAGTTAAGTTTTTAAGTTAGTTTTAAAAGTATATGTGATTTATCGTCGAAATTGTTTGGAAGGCAGCTACATGCATACTATCAGAAAGTGTTAAGAAAGTGCTACCTATCGGTTATAATGGACATTTCAAATTTCCCCCTTACAATCAGTCAATAGCCCGATAAATGAACTCGATAGGACTGATGCAGTTGTGTCAATAAAGCAGTGTGTTGTGATCTTCGCGGTCAAAATTTTCAGTGGAGTGAAAGATCTTAAACGAGGCATCCTAATCTACCAGACCGACTGTGAGACTTGCTAAGCATTAAATTTGTTGGATTTAATGGCAAGAAGAACTTCGCCCATGCTTAACCATTAATCCTTATGTAGAGTAAAACAAAGTTAGAGTTGTCTGTACAGGATTAAACGCTGATGATGTTCAAAACTATGTCACAATTCAACGGATTTACTTATCTAATAGTAATACAGAAAATATATATCAATGCCAAAGGAAATGTGAAACTATTTCACTGTGAAAGGGATTTCTTTGGCATACAAAAAGGTGTATGTAAGGTGAATGTCAGTAGAATAATATTATAGAGTTACTGCCATTTTATACTCTCTCCACGCTACTGGGTGGGCGCCGAAACTTTCTCCACCATCACCACCACCACCGTCAACAACAAAACTGCATTACGGCCACCTACCTAACCTAACCTAATGGCTGTCAGCAAAGCTGTTTACTATTTTTATTGACGATATTGTAAATGCCCTTCACAAATCTAACATCAACTGTATTAAAATGGGTAAAAAGGATAACCACATATTATTGTATGCTGAATATAGTTTTACTCGCCTCTAATCCCTTTGACTTACAAGATAAAATCAATGTAATAAGTAGCTATTTCAAAGATAATGATTTAATAATAAACCTGGACCAATCAAAAATCGTTTGAATTTAAGTGGAGTGGGCAGAGAGTTGGCTGAGGCGGCCATTAAGCGTCTTTAGGGTCCCCGTATTCATTCTATGCGCCGTCGCGTTGACGGTAAATGAGGCTCCAATGAGTACTGCTGAGGAGGGGGTAAACACTTGTATCCCAGCGGCAGCTTGCTGAAACTTTAAAAGGGCTTGCTCCCTTTCCTCCATCGTGCCCCCAAGAAGCCAATTTCGCACTTGTCGTCGTTAAGGTGGACCCCCACCTCTTCTCCCATCCGACGGATGACGCCCAGGGAACTGAGGACTCTCGTGGGGGCTCGTCTGCCACTGTCCCATTGTCGAGGTACCAAATATTTAGTTCGATCGAACGATGAGTTGGATGGCAATGACGATGAGGGCAGGGCCGAGGGGATCGCCTTGCTATACCCCGCATAGAGAAGGATTCTTCACGTCACCGTAGAAGAGGTCGGTTCGGGCGTCGTAAGCCTGGGCAACAAACAGAAAGAAAGCAGCTACTGCGTGGAGAACGGAGTCGCGACGAAATTCGTTAAACGCGTTTCACGAGTCGACTTAAATGAAAGGTTTTGTGATCCGCATTAAAATAGGCTCTGGCAGTCGGAGATTGGGCCCGAGCCCGCCTCACTGGCCCACATGGAGTAGCGGTCGATTACGTCCACCTTTTTTAGACGGGTCCTTGTTAAGGACGAGGCTTTTCCGAACCCAGCGAGCGGCGGCCCCCGCGGCGCTGGGCGGAGAGGAGCTGGCGTTAAGAGATGGAGCCCTTCTCTGACGGGTCTTAAGGTCCTGTGAAAACGAGGGCATTTCAGTGAGCAATAATAAAAGGAAAAACGGTGGAGGAAGAACTCGCCTGAAAAGGGCGCGGTAAACGCGTTTAGGGCACTGTAGGCCATTAATGTTGCTTATAATTTAATAAAGCATTTTGATAAAATTGTAACTAGCTTCGAGCTACAAGACTCCATGTTGATCCACAATCTTACACCGTATTATACTCAACGATGATGATGTTAGTCTGTTAAGATTTTTGTTTTTCCGGTAAAGCATACGTAAATTTGTCATAAACAACTTATTATTACTGCTTTTTCATTAAATTGAATCTACTAATTTGTCATTAATCAGTAACCTATTATTATCTTATTTCGACGTTTTTTTTGGTACAGCCTTCACCAATACAGTGTCAGAGTACTCCTAATTTTGAACCTTCTGACAGCTTGGAAAATCTATTGGTAGCAATTGAACAAGGAATCGCTTGCTCTGCCATGGAATGATCTATAGGGTCAGAGTAGTTGCTACATAGCTTTTGATCTTTTATACCCCACACCTTCATCCACATCTTGTACGGAACTTCTTTATCTATTTGCTTGTAGACGAAAAATCGAATTCTTGCAGTAAAAATTTCTCATTATGTCATTAGCTGAGAAAAAACGTCGTGCTGTTTTCGGGAGAACTCCGATCTTGGATGTCAGTACTCTTTACTTCGTATTTGGAAGGAAACCCTTAATTTGCCCGCTTAACACAGTTGTTGATCACTCTGTGTTGTTACCCAATGTTACAATTCTTAATGCCCTACATTCTGTACCAGAACCCTATGCTAGCTTCAGACTTAACAAAGAGAGGAGAAGAGTTGTATAGAAAAGCAACTGAAATATATCACCTCACTTAAAATTATAGACAAGCTAAGGATTTAAGATTTTAGCAGTTGTTGCACAACATAAGACATAAGTAAGTGACACAAGAAGATGTGGATGTTTTAAACACGAGGTTGCATAAAAACTTCTTCATTGTCTTTTGGATGGGTCGGCTTGCTGGCTGGTATATCTAAAGGGAACACACAAATTAATTGAGTATAATTTACAAAAAATAATCAAATAATCATGACATTACCTTTGACTTATGGGACTTTAGTCCACCCTTTTGTTCTTTTTTTGCCTTTCCGGGCCTTTCGTTTTGGTTCCAGTGCTTTACTTCGGGAAACCGATCCAGTCTCACTTTCATACTAGTCAAACGCATCAACAACGCCGTGTTTGGATCGAAAAACTGAAAAATAAACAAAATTAAAATGTGGGGAGGGGTGTGGTATAGTAAAAATCGACTGATTATTTACTCTATAGGGTGTTCACTTATTGGATGGGTGTGGTGTAGTAAAATTTGGGACTTCACAGGCAATGTATACATTAATAAATAACTTTGGAGGGAGGGGAGGGGGTGTGGAAGAAGAATAGTCATATAATTAAACACTCCACATGGAGTTAACCAGGCAGCATATACATTAATTACTGACTGTGGTAGGAGAAACGGGGGTGCGGTAGAAAAATAGTGAAATAATTAAACACTCATGGAGATTACTTATAAGGTGCATGCGCTAAATTATAAATTGTAGACTTCACAGACAGCGTATACATTAATTACTGACTGTGGGGGGAGGGGAGGGGAGGGGGTATGGTAGAATAACAGTGAACTAATTAAATACTCCACATGGAGTTTACATGTTAATTGTAATCAATAAATAACCTAAGTCACTTTGTTTTAAGTTGACAGATTCTTACTTCCAAAGCCGTCTTATGGAAATCCAACACAAGTTGTTCAGATATTAAGACAATCTGCAACACAGAACAAAACATTACTGGCATGCTTCTGTAAACTGAATTGTGTGTGTTTCTTTTCGCATTCAGCCATGAACCTCCACCACCACCAGCGCTTTTTCAAGTCAGATTTAATTGATAAAATCCCCAACGAGCTCAGTCACAATCATCAAGAGGTTGACTCCTGCGATCCCAATTGTCAATACAACTCGCAACTCTAAATAGATCAACCACTCGACTATCTCTCATCTGAGAGAGAGTATGAGAGCTGTACTTTTGAAAACAAATGAATTGCCAGTCGTTCATACTCAAAGGAGTATTTCAGCTGATTTCAACGGTTTTCGAATCACTTCTGCTGCACAGAGCAGTAAATGGATCACCAATGAGTGATTGAAGGATAATGGGTAAACAGTTTTGATTATTGTTCCAGTATGGGTTGGTATTTTAATGTAAATTAATATTAAATCATAGGAATATTTTTTGTAATAACCAACTTCTGTTGAATATTTCCACATAATGTCGAATTTACGGAAGACCTCAACTGGCAAAACTGAAACTTTTTTTCAAGCTTTATACAAAAACCGGGACAAAACGGACAAGAGCAGACTTTCAACGTGTCTCATCTCTTGCAGTAAGATGAGTTAAGCGGGAAGCTGTGGTGTGTTATATTATGTTGCTCGACTTATGTATGTAGTCCTTTAGGTGTTGCTAGTCTGAAGGTGTCAAGCAACCCTCAGAATTCATCTTTAAGTTAAGTATTTGAGGTGTGGGTAATCTCCATCACCATCTTCAACAACCAACAGGTGTCTTTGCATCGTAAATGCTTTTTTTTTTCTTTGTACCTAAATAACAATCAAAAACAAATATTGCAACTATCGTCAAATTGTGTTGATTTTTGCAACGTTTTGGTCAAAAAAATTTGCGCACTAATGACATTCAAATGGTTAAAGATCCAATCAACAGCGACAACGATACCTATTTGGGAACATAATCAAGTTTCGTCATGATGAAGTTGGAAAGCCAAATGTCATATAAGCTGCACTGTAAACGGCAGATCGAATGAAACACAAAAAAACCTGAACCGAGAAGTCCAACTTTCACCAAAAGCAAGCTAATAAAAATGCGCATTCTGCACCGCGTTATTAAGGAAACATTCTTCTATGTCGACCACAGTTGAAATACGGCATGTGTTTCTAAGACATATTTACACAATTCAATTCAATTCAAAGACGGAAGGACTCTTGGTAGGAAAATATTGTGTAATAGGATTTTAATCTACAATAAGTATGACTCCAGGAGAGGAAAATTAGACACTTACAATATAACCTCTTAAGACGCTTAAAGGAAAAAATAAACATTTTTGGAAAAATGTGACATTTGACCCTTAACTTAATAAAGCTTGTCAGGGTTTCTCCCCATGCTCGCTTTTAAGCGATATACTCACGATTAAGTCACCACTGCTGAGATGGGGGAGTGGTAGGTGGGTGGAGTGGAAAGGAAAAGTGAAAAATCTCGCTCATTGCTAAATTCCGTGTGCTCCCTGTGTAAATCTCCATCAGGAGAGTGAGAAAATTGCATTGGGCGAGATACGAAATATATATTGGGCGAAGTACGGAATTTTAATCATCATCATCATTTGGAGAGGTTACAAAGTGTTTTAATCATTTGCCATAAGGTAAGTAAGAGTCCATTTAGCTGCGAAGCGTTGGACTCTTGCTTATAAGAGTTATCAGAATAAAATATATAACTGTGTACAAACATTCCACACAACAACGATCATTCCTCATTCATCTTCAACAGTTTCTAATTCCTTTCGACAGCTCTCAAGAGCCCTACACTCTCATTAAAACTATCATAAAACTGATTCCAACGAACTAAAAGATTCGTAGAGTACATTATCCAACAACTTCCAAATTATTGTGCTTGCAACATTTTTAGTAACGAGAATAAACGTTATAATATAGAATAACTTCATTTTAACCGAATTGTAAAATTTCCTATTTTTGATTTCGTCATCAATCAATCGTCTGAATCATTGTATATGGTGTCAATGGATATGAGTTGCGAATCTGTTATGTATGCAGTGGTTTTATGAATCAGTAACTATTTATACGCGTTCATCATACCGATTGATCTCGGTTCAATATTTGTTTAACGAACTAAAATAGGAGGATGCGCCAACGAAAAATGTAGGTCCTCATGCAAAAGGTTCTAGCCATCAATTTAATTACGCAAAAAGGAATAATTTCCTCGTTAAAATTAAATAACTGAAGGCGGCCAGCGTACTCAGTGTGCACTGCTTCCTGATATTACTGTATGTTTATTATGTTTTTTTATATACTTTCATAGCCACTTGGCAAACCCTATTTAGTTTAGAGTTAGGAATAGCATTGCGCCATTAGAAAGATATCGCTTTGTTTATCTCGGGAACTCTGCTATCAATCATATCCTAATCTAGTTTATGCTCAGGGACCCTTTCAAGTAGCAGCTTTGATGCTACATTAAAAATTCGATTACTTTGCTCCAAGAAGTTTTCAAAGAAGTTTAATGAAGAGGCAATAACCTGACCTTTTTGACATGAATTTTTTTTTGTAAAATTCGCGCAAGCGGTTCACGATAAATGTCTATACGTATAAGCATGTTACCAATTCATGCAAAACGTGCCTTATTTGACTCGGACTTTTGTGTTTGCATCGAAAGCTCAAACTGTGTAGAAATACCTGATCTTATTCTGGTTTATCTGCATCTTCTCTTGGTTTCCGGCACTCAAATCCATGATAACAGGCCCACACAAGCACCGATTAACACAAATATAGTATTTTATTGAACTGGTCTGACACTTTAATAATGATACACTACAATAGCGTGTCGACTGTCACATGGTCTTGTAGAATAGACGTCTCAGAACAACTGGGCCACCGACACAGCTATTATCAGCAGTTTCATGAATTCTCTATTCCACTAGATCATGCGGCTGTCAGCTCCACCACCTGGCTTTGCTAGCCAATGCAGATGCGGCGTTACATAACCGCTTGAGAGCACAAAGCGCTGCCATCCAATCTCACGGACAGACTTGACACAGCTGTCCACACAGTACTCACACACATGTCACCCCATCCTCTCTCTTTCTCAAAAACATTCCGTTGCCCCTCAATCCTTTTTATCCCATTTACAGCCCCCAACACGCTCAATAGACCAACTTGAGCGTACGATGAATATCAGCCCAATCTATCTTTCCCTAATTACTCGGAATTAAGAGTGAATATGTTTCAGATGCTATTCCTCCTTCTGCTTGAGAGCGAATGAGCAAGGGTTGTAATTTGCAACTTTTTTATTGCACACAACTGCTCTCATATTAATTTTCGCCGAAATTGAAACACGGCTGAACTGTAGTAGTTGCTATCGGATAATAAAGCAACTTTAAGGTCTTAAATCTGTACTCGTATTCTAGATACATCCTCTCTCTTTAGCTGTGTATAAAGAACTGGATGCTTCTGATACAAAACCCTTACATTTATAGCTTCTTCATTTGAGTCAAATATTTTAAGGATGTGCTGCACGCCGGATCCAACAAACTGATGAACAACAAGGTCATTTGAAACATAGATTTTACTGTAAGAAGCCCATGTTTCTGGAGCAATAGGGTCTTTGTCATCATCTGCTTTCAAGTGCAACAAATTGGATTGAATTAGGGTTTGGCAATGCAAGACCAAGAGGCTGGTTTTTTCAGTATAAAACACCTTCTAGTTTTTTTCTTATTCCTTTAATTAATCGAAATCGGAAATTCAGATTTTAAGTCAATGTAACAGAGGCTTCGATCTTTTAATAGCTTTGGGTGGTTTCGTGTGACTTCTGTTACCAATTTTTAAGATTTTTTTGTTGTTCTTTTTATGTATGCATGCCACTCTTCTACTGGACAAACATGTTGTCACCAGACATAAGTGCCTGAGTTTTTGAGTTGGTGTCCACTGCTCTCTCTCTCTCTCTCTATTCCTCAGAAGTGATATATTATTATTTTCACGTACTTGAGCGTAATATGTAAAACCGGTTTAATATTTATCACACTTTAAATTGTTCGTTTAAGACATTATTTAAAAAACCAAACCGAAAAACTGTTGCAAAAGAAAAGTGTCTCAAAATATTGGATAAAGACTAGAAAAAGATTAACTATGTCGCCTCAAAAATTAATGGATTCATAGCACGGGTTCTACACCATATACAGGGTGAATCAGCTCGATGTCCACCTTTTTCAAGCCCTGTATCTCCTTAGGAGGTTAGAGTTATGGTTAATTCCTTAATGTTTTCGAAAAGCTGACAAAATTTATTGTTAGATGGGATGCATTCAATTAACTTTAAACTACTGCATTAAGAAGTACGAAAGCTTAAGCCAAGGATGGAATAATTTACTCACAGTGACAGTTACAAACGTAGAAAACAATACAGAACTATTGGAACTGTTATTTTCTAGGGTTTGCTTTTTAGTAAACATGGAACGTAACGAACTAAAAAATGATATTATTGAATTTGGGCACCCTCAGTGTCAATGCATCGCTTAAATCTTCTATCAACTAACAGGCACTTCTTTTTGGACTCCATGAACACAGATGTGTATCGCTGCGTTCAATTCTGATACCATCAAAGGTCCACTGACTCGGGTTGCTTTGTTGTTGACGTTCCTGATGTTGTGGGCGAGTCTGAGGATATGAGCAGTAACTTGTTGCAGACGAATTAGAGACGAGAAGCGCTTTAGGTCATTATGATGCCAGGCTGCAGCGTCAAGGTGAGGCTTTGTGGACATATGGAGAGACAATTTCTTCTCCTCCACAGAAGCCTGTTCATCAAATGATTCAATTATGGCCTCGGGGGAAACAGTGAAAGGATACTTAGCAAGAAAGGGTGGTCCATTCCACCAAAGATTGTTGTGTAGGAGTTCAGCAGGTGTGATTCCACGAGAAGCGCAGTCAGCTGGATTGTCTGTTCCACTAACACGGCTCCAACTAACAGTAGGAATGTTGGATTGGATTTCAGACAATCGATTTGCTACAAAGGTCTTCCATCGTGTGGGTGGGGTAGATATCCATAACAGAGCTATTTTACTGTCTGTCCAACATCGCACAGAGTGTATTGGAATCTTATAATTGGAAAAGATTTTATTGTTGTTGCGTTCAGACTGGACAGGAGATGAGCTCCACAAAGTTCCAATCTCGGAAGAGAAACTTGCTTAACAGTTGAGACGGAGAGGTCAGCAATAGTGGACATTGTAGTCTTGAACTGGTTCCATTCTTCTAAGTGAGAGGAGCGAATTTCATCATCCCATTTGAGCGGGAGTTTCCACTGCTGCTGCATAAAAATCTTGGCACGGATGATCACAGGAGAAACCCAACGAAGAGGGTCAAAGTTTGGCTATTTCTGATAACACCTAACGTTTGGTTGGTTTGGAGTTGTCGTCATCCACATTGGTTACTTTAAACTTGAAAGAGTCTTCAGTTACATTCAAAATCCTCTAAAAAAAAGACCCGGGGTCTTTGGATTTCCATCTGACAATGGAAGTGGCAGAGTGCCTTCTGAGTGTCGGGCTGTAGTGTTTGTAGGCTTGGGTTCACAGAGACCCGGGGGAAAGTCTGTCAAGTAAGGCGCGACCATTAGATGACCATTTTCTTAAAGGAAAACTACCTCGACGTGTGAGTTCTAGTAGCTCATCTTGAAGTTGAATAGCTTCATCAAATGTTGGTGCTCCGCTCATCAGATCATCGACGTAGAAGTCTTGAAGTGCTGCCTTTGATCCAAGAGTGAGTGTATTTGATTCTTCAAGGGCAAGTTGCATTTTGTGGCTAGGTATGGAGCTGATGCTCTCCCATATGTAACAGTTAACAATCTAAATTTTTTGATTGGAGCGGAAGGTGATTCTCGCCAAAGGATGCGATGCATATCGCGGTCAGGTTGGCAGAGGAGGATCTGCCTGTACATCTTCTGTATGTCAGCGCTGAATGCGTATGCATGACATCGGAAGTGTGTGATTATGTCGACTATGTTGTCTTGCAAAGCTGGACCAACACACATCGAACTGTTGAGGGAAATTCCATTAGAGGACAAGAACCGTCGAATACTACACGGAACTTGGTGGATGTACTGTCTGGCTTCAGGACAAAATGATGCGAGATGAATAAAGTTGGATTGATCGGGTTCTGCCGTTCTTCCTCAGGAACTTCTTCCATGTGGTTAAGGGCTTGGTACTCTCGCATGAACTTTATATAATCTTGTTGATATAAAGTGTTTGGTAACCTTCTTTCTAGTTGATAGAATCGGCGAAGTGCAACGTCATAGGAGGTGCTAAGTGAAGGTCGCGGTGTTCGCCATGGAATGGCAACGGTGAATACTGGAGTTCCTCTGGAGTGTGTAGACTTGAAAGAGGCTTCACACTGTTGTTCTTCAGTGGCGAATGAATCCTTCTCTTGGATGTTTTCTAATTCCCAAAACTTCTCCAGTTGCTTACTAGGTCACCGTTGGAGACGTGAGCATAGATGGATGATGGTCTCCCAGCTATCTTACCTGCTACTAGCCATCCGAGTTGACCTATCCGATCCGGTCAGACCTATTCAGCATGTCGACACGAGAAGGTATGTTGAAGTTTGGATAGGCAAGTCGGAGTGACTGTAAATGCTTCATTGATTCAACTTTGATTGTAGTAGAAGGTAACATACCGTTTATTGTTGGTAGGACGAGTGCTGTGATCGGGAACGGCACGGAGGAATCGAAGTGAGGATGAACGATGAATTGTGTTGACCATTGTGCAGTTCCAACTGGAGCGGATGAGAGACCTGTAACTTCGGCGTCGACCTTGGGCTTCTTTACTTGTAGTCTACGGCAGAAGTCTTCAGTGACGGAACTGACCGTTGACCCACCGTCCAAAAGAACTCGACAATTAATTTGTCCATAGGATTGTGTGGCAATTGTTACCACAGCAGTTGCCAGTATTGTCTGGGGGAGTGGATCTGAA
The DNA here is from genome assembly GCA_034696565.1 of Isotomurus graminis. Classification (NCBI taxonomy): domain Eukaryota; kingdom Metazoa; phylum Arthropoda; class Collembola; order Entomobryomorpha; family Isotomidae; genus Isotomurus; species Isotomurus graminis. The sequence continues at coordinate 35,474 of JAQGAB010000043.1, forward strand.
TTGGAGCGACATGGGAGTGCAAGCGGTTGAGAATCCACATTGGTAGCCGTTGTTGTTGATTGTTTTCTGTGTAAAAGCGTATGGTGACGCTGTTGACATTGGCGGCAGCGTCCAGTGCTGATGCACTTCTTAGTTGAGTTTCCACCAGAGACAATTGTAGCAGAGGTTCCCCTTCTTTGCTGACTCGAACCGGTCAGAGACGGAAGCAGCAAGGAACTTCGGACATTTGAATAATGGATGGTAAACTTGATTGCATACCTTACAATTTGATGATTGAGTGTGGAGAGCTTGGGCGCTTCTCCGAGGGGTTTCTTCTTTGTTTGTAAAAGGCTTTGTTATTGGACGAATGCTGGAACCGGCAGCAAGTGCCGTTGCACGTTGCTCAAGGAATTTCAGAACGTCATCAATGGCAGGGATGTCCGCATTCTTAAGGGACTGTTCCCAGGTCACTCGAGTGGACTGGTCGAGTTTGGAGTAGATGTGGAAAGAAAGAAAGCGTCGAGTCCTTTATCCTGCGGAATGGCTAGGACTGCGAGGGATCTTCTGCATTCCTTATTAGTGTCGATCATTGAACGAAGGTACGAGGAGGATTGCTGTTGCATGGGCTGCTGGGACACAAGTCGACGAATGATGGCAAACAGGAGTTCTCGATCATTGGTGTAGCGGTCAGTGAGATTACTCCAAGCGATGTCGTAGTTGACATCGGAGATAGGCATTGACTGAAGTTGTCTAGCTGCATCACCCAGCACCAGTGACTTAAGATAAGTAAACTTTTGTGCCTTACTTAAGTTGGTGTTGGAGTTGACTGCTGTTTCAAACATGTCCCTGAGGAACCCTGAACTTGGAGTTCCAGCCGCGGAAGAAGGATGTCTGCTGGTGTTGCTACTGGTAATGGCTGCGTAGGGAATTTGGACTTGATTCTATAAAGTTGTGCGTAAAACTGCATACCTAGTTTCAAGAGTCGCTGGTACTCGTTGACATGGTCCTTAAGGTCAGCTGGAAGAGGATTGAGATGCTGAATCTTCTTCTGAACACCTTGAAGTTCAGTCTGAGAATCTTCAGCAATCTTCAGCAACTGGCATATAGTGACTTCAGGAAGTGGTGCTGCAGTGTTGATAGCGATTTGGGCTTCTACGAACTCAATATTTGTTTTGATGGCGTCTTGGTCGTTCTTGAGCTCTGCTAGAGTCTGTTTCGGCATGATGTTTGGTAGGTGGGTTGTCGTAGGTCACTTTTTCACTCGAAGCACTGTCCACGTTTTCACGGTGGGGACGGAATTCAAGGAATATCCGGTTCGAAGGACCAATGTTTGGTGTCCTGCGTTGAACCAAAAGTGTTCTTCTAAGTGGGAGCGACAGGTCACCAAGTCGAAATGTTGTATGGGGAATAAATGAGGTAGACTGAGCGAAATGAGTAGTGTCTCAAGAAATATCTTTATGCAGGTCAAGGTATATATAAAAGATAGTGTGAGGCGAAATGAGACACCTTATTTAAAGTAGCAGACTAACGACTTAGACAAACATTGACCGTGAAGAGAGCGTAAGATACATTGTGTTGTGGGTCTTTATAGGCTTCGATAACAAAAGAAGAGAATGTCAGGGTAAAATAGATATTTATAGAGGTTAAGAAACAATGGAGAATTCTGCTCTGAACTGGATTAGTGGGGACCCATAATTGGTAAGCATCAACTAATCCGTCAGGGCAACATACTCCAACAACAAAGATTGAAGATTCATGCAGATAAGCATGCATTAAGGTCATGCAAATGATATATGTAAAAAAGTGTAAAATGTCCAGCTAGCAAGTCTTGGATTGGAGAAGATCCAGAAGTTGGATTGTCCTAAACGACTTAAAGCCCATCTGGCAAAAAAGGATCCCGACGCCTTGTGAAAAATTTAATTTTTTTGAAGTTCTTTAACCACTTTAATGTTGAATTCTTGCTGTTTAGAACGTTACGCCACATTCATGTTTTCCGTATTTCCGGTAATGTGTCTTTAACCAGCTCCTTGATGTCCACAGGAGCATATTCGTCACCCCGCCTAGGGTTGTCAGGTTCTGGATCTCTAATTACTGGTCCGACTATAAGTCGATGGACATAATACCCCCATTGAAATTAGTGGACTCGAAAAAAATTTTGTTTTTGTTCGCACTCGTGTTACAATTTAGATTGTAGTGGAATCGATAATAACTTTCCTGAAATCTACAACACTGTGCACTCTGGATCGCCGCAGGTCCGCCCGTAGCCCGTCCTTGCTGCCCTATCTTGCTTTCGTTGCCCATTTAAAGTCTTACTTATATCCTAGTTTAAATCTGAATCTGACTTACCCTACTCGCTTTAGTGTGCTGCTGGTTAGTTGCTGATATGGGAGATATTTGCCCCGTATCGCTCCTGAAATCAGCAATTTGCCGCGTAATATCGGTGTACTTTTCATTAAAGTGAGTACATCGATTGTAAACAATGTTCTTACGCTCACGCTCAGATGCACATTTTGTTGTAAAAATTTGAAGATATATTGAGAACCGTATGTCATATCCCTAAATACTCAAAACCAACAAAAAGCAACTGTTGCGTTGCATAAACTCTCAAACAATAGAGAAGTCGTAGGCCTTGCAACTAGCTCTTGAAACTTAAGGAAGGTGTGTAGGTTTGCTGTCTATCCGAAAGGGCTGAGAAATAGATTCGGAAAAAGTTCGAAAAGCACAGGTTGGGATCAGAAAGTTTAGGTCCGTAGTATTATGAAAGATAAGGCTGATGGCATACTCCTGTGCTACTACTTCATCTTGTGATACTCCTGTGCTAGCTATTTTTATACATAACTGTCACATGTATATATATAACTATGCTGAGAGACGTCAAGGCGTCAGCCTCGGGGCTGAGCCGGGTGGCTGGACTTTACCGCAGCGAATTAATCACCTCAAGATGAGAGAGCAGTCAGCTTCCCCTGCGAGCGGAATGGAAAACAAAAAAGAATTGGCATGTGGTTATTACACCTATGATATGGAATATATGTTTTAATTTAATTTTGCTTGAAAACTTATGCTTTGCTTCAGGCAACTGCTGAGAAGAAGTTTACTTGTTGTACGATATGCCGTCTCCTGTTGCTGGACCAAGTGATGGAGATATCATGAACTGGGGAACAGACCATCAAATCGCGTAGCGTGCCAGAGGGCGGTGACGGATCAGGAAACCAACCGAGAACGACCAAGAAATTGCCGGCGCCAAGAGCCATCGGTTCAAATAAGTAAGTTGTAATATTATTACTCAAATATTATTAAAAAATTTCTAATTGGCAACTTGTATTTAATATTTATATTTACTTAGCAAGTATGTATCACACAACTCGCAAACAAAGATCGCTGCAAAGTACGGACAGAATGAGCCATTGAAGAAGACAAAGAAGACGATAAGGATGACCAAGAACACAAACAATCAATAAATCAATGTTTAAATGCCTAATACGCTTGCTGTGCCAATATAGAAAAATAAGATTTATCTTGTTACACTATGTTATAATGAATTATTTTAGCGTCCAACAGGCCCCACGCAACGAGACACTCTCAGCAGAAGAAAAGGAGAAGGCAATACGAGATTCCGAACATGTGAAAAATAGAAATGCAATGCGTGCTCACCTCAAAATTGAGACGGTTGTAACTGGATTTCTGTACGGAGGAACTTCTTCCACAATTTGGACCCAATGTTTTGTTCCATAGAGAATTTTCATTAGACAAAACCTTTATTAAACGAGAAGTTTCTCTGGACGCGCTAAAAAACTCCGCCTTGCTTAAACCGCATTGTGTATATTCATTTGCAGGACAGAAACCTGTCTCTGAGCCGGAACCGTATCTCGCTTTACCACAGACTCATTTACCAAACAAATTTACCTTCACAAATAACTTCGGCATCCTCGCTAACCACTAAGACTTGTATTCCCTGGCTTGAATGTCCCTACTGTCTTCCCCGTCTGCTTGTGCCACCTGTAAGGAGCAACATACTTGGTATTGACCGCAATCTAGTGATGCGTCGCGTCTTTCCTCTTACATAGACTGGGCATGCTATTTACACGCGATGCGAGACGGCTGACTACTCCCGACCTACCAGCCTGGGAATCCATAGCTATGAAGATTGTCAAGCACGAGCAGCTGATCGCAGGGCTCTCATCTTCCTTCCACGTCTATACAGCGTCACCAACCTGTTATCGTTCCAATGGATTTAGGTTCCAATTAACCTCTCCTACGCGTGGGAGACGTTCTCTGTGGTCCTTACGCAATAACTAGAACGGTAGATTGCGGAAAAGCGCGGCCAAAATTCCCAAAATTGCCTCCCATTTGATAATGACTATAAGTTAGTTGCAAGAGACCGAACAGCAGAAGAACTACTCCAAGTAGCAGAAACACTTGCAGGACTCCTTGTTTCTTATAACAAGGTGTGCTTAAAATATAAATAAGTGTTTAAATAATACTTTGAGTTAAAATCAAATTACACATAATTTGCCTTTGTGCCGCAGCGGTTTTTCGTGAGATGTTTTTGTGAGAATAAGGTGACACATCTCTTTTGCTCCAAAAATGGAAACAATTGCGGCTCCAGGGATGCAATGGAAAGCAGGAAAACACACACTTGCTGCATTGTGACCTTTAATTGTGTCACACCTGGATACATACTAAAAAAGCCAGCAGGCTCTCCTATCGACAAAAACTATGCCTTTAGACAAGCTTTACTTGTGTCGTAAGCGGATATTTATTTTTTTCTAATTTATAAATTTGGGTCTAGTGAATTTGAAACTTTTTTCAGAATGACTACTACTACAAAAATTATAGTACGACTAAACACTTACACACCTTGATGGACAATATGAGGTACATTGGGCATTTGATTTAAGTAATTTGTGCATTTGCCTGACAACCTAACCCCATATACAATGTAAAGAGAGCATTGTTGGCAATTACACTAGAAATGAAACTAGCCATTTAGCCAAATTCACATTACGAGACAAACAAATGGTTTTTATTCTAACCACTTTCATCAATTTTGTACCTGGAATCAAACGTCCCTATTTATAACCTCTTGAAAAGAACGGTTCTCAAGAGGTAAAGTGAATGAAAGAGAGGAATATGGTTGAAAAAACCAAGATTTGAATGTACTAGTACAGCTAGTAGAACAAACTTTTGGGCTCCCTTATCCTAATTTATCAAAATTTTCATCAAAACCATATAACCATATGTTTCATTTCGTTGGTGACGTTCCTCAGTACTCTTATTCTTCCCCCTCGTGAACGGCTTTCCCTCGTATTCTGCAGTGTAACGTCTGGGTGGCGATAGTCCTTTCGTTCCCAATTTAACTTCAAAAGATTTTGGCAGCTACAGCTTTCCCAACTCTACCCTCAGCACACAACTCCAGGCCCTGACACTGGTAGTGTTGACGACCTCCATTCTCGACCGCTTCTGCCCCCCCAACACGTTCCATGTCCGGTAAGGATACACAGAACCCCAGAAGGAAAATACGCGAAGTCACTTCCCAAGACCGAGAGTCAGCCCTGCGACAAAACAGTTTCCTCGACAAAAAACAAAAATATTGAATCCAATTCGATCAAAAATAATTTGTTAACGAATGAGTAATAAGTTAGTAATCGAACATTAAACATTTCCGAATTAGGTTTAATAATTTCTACATCAATCTCTTTAAATCTCGACTTCGTTTTTCATATCCCTGACAAACTTAGACTCTTAGTAATGTTACTACCATTAAGCTGTTTTGTCTACAATAGGTATTTCTGTTCAAAAATTCGCTTCATGTTTCCACCTACGGATTTACACATCTTCCATAGACTCACGCGGGGGCGTGTTTAAGATAGGCAGTTGGGTGTGCGGTTCTCGGCAAATAAACTTGATGGTGAGGTATCAGAGTGAACGACTCTGATTCATCAACATCTGTTTATGAGCTCTCAAAAATTGAATGATCTCAAAAATCTTGGGATGCACTTGTGCATCTCCCCAGATAGTCCCATACGAATAAAAGAGAACTCAGTGGACTTTGGGCTAGGAGTCATACATCATCAGAATTGATATAGCTAAATAAAAGTCCCTCTAGGAACATTCAAATCTCTCTTTCTGTATAATTATTGCACTAAACTTTACGCTTAGCATGGGTAGGTATCCGCTTGCCTAGCAACTAACTAGGTTACGACATTTCGTCCTTGACTGTCTGAATCTGAATATAACCTTGAATAACAAGATCTTAACGGTACCTTAAATTTCTAAATTTAGTTGCTTAAAAACACTTTCTCGACTTTGTCTTGCAATTACAAATTGCATCTCAACTAACTGACATCCTCACACATACAAAATATGTCTCGTTTGAGACAATGATCAACTATTCAAAAGTTATTAACGCAACTTGTCCTTAAATCCTTAAATATATCAAACACTGTAGAAATCTATCGCTGTTAAAAATGGAATTAATGATTCATGTCAAGAAATTATTTAACAGTTAAATTTTAATTACCAAATCCGATCCAAATATCATACAAAATAATCTTAAAGTGCTAATCTTAATATCGTTTTTGTTAGGTTCGCTTTCAATAAGGATTACTAGTTTGATTTTAAAGAAAAACAAAAACATACTAACGACAATTTTTAAATCCTTTAAACGAAATTAAACTGATAAGGTACATTTATTAATTATTCCCGTTACTATAGCGTACAGGAAGCTCCGCTACTCTCCGCTGGAAGCAGCGGAGAGTACATCCTAGTGCTGTTGGCAAGGTCTATAGTTTCTTATGAAGACAAGTCAGTTTGAGACATACCAGGGTAAATAGCACTATAGGTTGGTGCAGGAATAGCAAAGATAGGGGATCAAAGTATTCTATTATGCTGGGATCTACAATGAATTTAAATGCATAAGACTATATAACGTAATATAGATACAAATATATTTGTGATAATAAGTGGATTCTGGAGTATAAAATGTAGGAAGTAAAGTCAAACAACGACTAAAATTGTATTCTACTGGGGCATGTATATAAAGGTTATCAGTGCAATGGTGCACTAGGCATGATGAGTTACAAGGCCGTTGGGTAATAAATGGAGATAAGATGTTAGGAACTGGTGAGGAATATCATCATTCTACTCACTGTTGAGTCCAAGTTATGCAATACAGCAAGAATATTGCAAAGAATACCATTAAATTTGTATTCAAAGTTGGGTGGTAACACTTGTTGGTAATTGTTGTATCGCAATAGGAAAGGCAAGACTAGAAAACCTTTTGGCCAGAAGTTAACCAGTTTATGCCATTAAAAGCATTTTGTGTACAATATCTGTGCAGCCGGAAGAAAAGAATGGTTGCTCTAGCTTGTAAAAAGAGCATTTTGTGTAGAAGCCACACCGCTTTCAGCTTTATAACATGCTTCTTTACTTAGTTTCCGGTAACCAACTACGGAATTTCTTTTTATCATTTTACAAAGTTTGGGTATCTTTAGTTTGTTTCGAAGTGTCAACGTATTAAAAATCTATAAAACTGCTGAATTTATTGCTCATCTCTCATTCCGAAATTACGGCAGCAATATTTTTGCCACTAAATACTGGGAATACTCCTGTACAAAAAACATATATTAAAAACTAAATACTGTTTTTAAATTGGAATTAAGCCAAATCTTTTGACAAGATTGTCTAAATTATTCAGTGGAAAATCTAATCAATCAAAAATAAGTGAACAGTCTGCAGCCAAACTTGACAAACCACTACGAATTGTTTTGGGCCATGTCAGTTTTTAATAAGCAGAATATCGAGTCAGTCTCGAAGTGCTTAAAGTTTGAATTTACTTTCTACAAATAAACGTTGACGAAAGTGTTGTTGGTGAATTTGTCATCACAGTAAAGTCGACATAGTAGCACTCAGTTACTTCCTGAACTTCTTCAGTTTCCCGCATTTTTAAATACAAGAAGATATAGTTGAAGCTGATGGAGTCTGTGAAGTAAGCATTATAGTCTTGTCTTGAGAAACGTTCCGTACCGTTCGAAATTCTTCTTATCTTTGTACGGAATTTTTATTTACAGTTCCCTTCTGCTTCGTTATACACAAATTTTTAATAAAGCTACTGGCACAACTGCGAAACCAGGACTCAGTATTATGTAGCACAACATTACGTCGGACGCTTCCTTTAGAGATCAGCCCTCTAATAGGATCCCTAGCGTAACATTTATCTGTGGGAACACTGCCATAAAACCCCGCAATAAGAATGCTAGGGATACCTAACTTGTACAAAACCGAGCAGAGAAGGAATCACAGCTGCTTGGCGATTAGATATACATGCTGAGCGACGTTTATTTATTAACTTTGCAAATCTGGAGCTCCATTTAAGTCACTAGGAAAAGCTTGACGTGCCACAGTTAAATATGGTGAATAAAGAAAGACTGGTAAATAAAATAGTAGTAGTAATATAAAGTTTTATACCATTGGTAATTTGGTTTTGATGTTATCATTAGGCAAAAATCTGAGGTACAATTATCAGTTGAGGCTATTGTAACAGATACTAATTCAGTGTTATAGATTCCTAAAACGTTCTAGCTAATAGAAAACATGACGGATCAACGGTAGACCCTGCCCGGAGAGGACAAAAGATCTGGAAAACTCTGGCACAAGATTTATTTAGCGAGAAAGTGTTATTTGTTCCTTGTCTCTTTAATCTTCAAACTGTCTGTCTGTCTGTTTTGTGTCTCCGATTAATCGAACTGTAATCGGAGACACAAACATGCAAGTTTCTCGTTTTTTTAAAGTCTCGATTACCAGATTTAATCTGTATTGATGGAATTTGTTTAGTTAATTATTGACGAAGTGTTATCAAACAAGATATCTAAAAGGTTTTGTGTTTGCATAAGTATATATGGTATTATTTTATTCCTCGGTTGATTGAGAGCCTGTTTATGGACTCAACCAAAAGTCGTCAACCAGTGCTATCTTCCTTATTGTAGACATTAGTTTTTGCCAGTAATTTCACATCACTATTTACGATTAGATTCCTCGAGTACATACCGGCGCTCATCACCGCTGGCATTGGGTCTGTGGTGGCTACGTGTACGAGGGACCTTAGAAGAGGCCATCGTAGTTAATGACCGCGGGACCTCAAGGTTCTCAAGGGTGTTGAGGTGCGATCCGTGAAGTTTGACGACAGAGAACGCGTACAGTGCCGCGATGATCTCTTCGAACTGCGACCAAAGGTCAAACTCCGCCTCTGGAAGGTCTATGAATTAGGTGTGGCCATCCGGGGGCCGGGGGCCGTCACTCGGGGTCAGGCAGGACGGAACCTTACGTTGAAGCTTGAGTTGTGGGACTTCGTCCGGTGGGCGGTTTTGATATCCATAAGGCGTTGCACAGTGGTGGTTAGCTGCTTCATTTGTTTGCTGGGAGGTGGTAGCAATATAGCGTCTCACGGTGTTTAACTGCTCGTGAAGCATGCCGTTGCGACCAAAGATGACGGTGAGGACGCGGTAACTGCTCGCACAAGGCCGCTAAATGCAAGCCACGCTGGGTGGGTAGGGTAGAACACCGACTGCGAAGAAACGGACACGAAGTTTTTATAGGAAATGGACTACTTACTACTGCTGGTATTATTATCCAGGAATTATTCATCATGAAAAAGGGCAGAATTTGATATTGTGAGCGTGTTCTTGGGAATTGTTTATCTATCTAATACAGGTTTGTTAGTATTTTCCTGATTCCTTAAGTTTTCTTAGGCCGAGAGCTCGGTGTCATCTTTTACAGCCCTGAAGCTGGTTCCCAAAACTGTTTCGCCAGTGGGTGCGAGTTGTCCACTTGGGGAGCGCGGGGTAGGGGTAGGTGTTGCTGGTGACTGTGCGACATCGATCGCTCCAAAACAAACTGAATACTTCCCAACGGAATTAGTTAATTCCGAAGACAAGATACTCTTCCTCGTGCAGACCAAAATTCAGTCTAAAGTAACAAACGTTTGAAGCAACTGGACCCAATTATAAATGTTGGAGATAATGAGGTTGTAGTGATTAATATTAATAGAACAATATATTCTTAAAGCTATTCCATTGGGCTAAACAGCACAGCGCCAAATGCTTATGAGGCTTCTGAATGCAAAAAAAACCTTAATAGCAAAATGTATTATTGGTGTCAATTATAATATAGGCGTATTAACCCCAGGGTGTAGTGACAAAGGAAGAGGTTCATTTAAACAAAAAAATGTTTACACAGGTTTTTAATTTAAGTGTACATGCACTACAGGTGGTTGGCAGACATAATATTTTAATTGCAGTATAAACAGAACCTTATTGTGAACCTATGAAAAAATTGACCCGCGTAATGGCAAGGGAAGCGTTAAAAAAGATTTTAAAACAAGAAAAAAACTCTAATGACTGATAAACGTAACACTTATTGATGACCTTGTTCGTTTCGAAGCACACCGTTAACTTAGTATGAGACTGAGACAACGGACGCACCTGGAGCAGCAATGGAAGTTCCGCAAATCAAACAGGAGAAAGGTTCTGTACACCTGGCCGCCGCACCAGCCGCTGCGTTTGATCTAGAATTAATGAAAGGCAAATTGGATAGGATGTAAGCCAGTATCAAACTCTTCACGTCCAAACAAGCGCAGCAACTATTTGCACCTCAAGAGCGCCGAGCGTACAGTAATAATTACAAACAACAATCTCACCCCGAAAGAGGCAGAAACTTCTGTAATGGTGCAGTTTGCCATTACTGCAAGCGAGAAGACAACTTCCAGCCACAGCAGAATTATCAAGATCAACATCAGCAGTCGGGAAACGCCCAACGATAAGCACAATGACGTGTCCACTGGCGAGTCCAACTATCAAAAAGGGCCAGCAGATAACCAGACGAATTCCCATCACGTCCTTAAAATATCAACAGAAGTTCTACACCCACGGACCAATTTCAGTAAAAGTCACAGTCCATAGGAAACCATTCTTTGCCACCATAGACACAGGGGCCGGAACGTCGCTGATATGCATGGCTGCCGGTCTGGAGTACAAATAGGGTTAAAGGAGCTCCGCTATCATATGCTTATTACAGCATTCACCCAGTGTCAGATTATTCTCGGTTTTTACTTTTTGCAAAAGTATGACTGCGCATTCGACGTAGAAATCCACACTCCTTTTTTAGTAGAATTTTAGTAGCCATTACGTTAATTAACGCCTTGACAACTCATGTGGAGGTAGTGAACCCCAGTAATGACTAAAAGACTCATACGGTGGAGACATAGCTTGGACGTATAGACAGAGGTTCAGTTCCGCAAGTTCAGAGGAGTACCACAGCAGAAGTCAAATCACCTGAGAGAAGAATGAAATTTCTCAACAAGTTTCACTGCAACGCAGATTTGCCTAGAGAATAGAAGGAGTGACTTGGCTTTACTAATACAAAGTAATGCCATTCAAGCTTACGAGTAGCTCTCCAAAATTAATGGACATGGTTCTATCTGGTCTACGATACGACATCTGCCAACCTGGATGACATATTTGTTTTTTCAGAGACAGAAAAACAGCATTTTCAAAATCTCCGGACTGCTGTACCGAATGCGGTCTGAAAATCTACTTGTGAAGCCTGGAAAGTGTAATTTTCTTTTTCAGGCAATTAAAATCCTCGGTTAGGTTCTAAATCAAGGCAGCGTACCCCTAGATAAGTCTCAAATTAGCGCCGTAAAAGTCCTGCCGGCACGATAAACAAAAAAACAAGGTCAGAAGATTTTAGGGTAATATCGTACTTTAGAAAGTATATTAGGGAATACGCAAAAATAGCCGCACCGATACAGTTAAAGTTACTTAACCAGAATGTGAAATTCGAAGGGACGAGTGAGCAGCAAGGAGCCATCGAGCATGCTCCAATCCTCGCGCTCTTTGATCCAGCTAGATAAACTATCTTTAAGACGGACGCTTCTGCTCTCCATGGACTACGAGCTGCACTGTTTCAAATAGTCGACGGAAAACAAGTTCCAGTAGCGTTCTTAAGCAGATCCCTTAGTACGGCGGAACAAAATTACACGACAACTGAAATAGAAATGAAAGCAATTACCTGGGCGCTAAAGAAAATTCGTTATTTAGTATATGCAGTAAGACTGAAGATACAAACGAATCATCACAGTACTTGTTTTCTGCTCAAAGCAAAGAAAGAGGACCTGGGTCCAAAGCTATGTTGGATGGCTCTAATGCTCTTAGACTATGACATCTAGGACATTTATTACAATTCGGGCTCCCAGCTCTAGTTTCAGACTGCCTAAGTAGGTTTCCCACAAGTCCACCCGAAATTAAAGAAGACGATCTACAACATATTCCACTTCTCTCGTTGGGAAGAAGAAGAGTAGCTGAAACACAACTATCGGATCCTGAAATATTTCAGAAACTGGAACAGGTTGTTTGCCTTCACGTGTGCCCAGAAGTCATTATGTCTGATCGTGGCTCTACGTTTACAATTGAGCTGTTTCAAGAGTTAAACAAATCTATCGGAGTTATATTTGCATATTACTTACAGACTCAAGGGATAGTAGAACGCAGTCATCATACACTAACTAACTAAGAAGAAACAAACTTTATCGTGAAACAGTACATGTGGAAAAAATGAACCCATGAAAAAAATGAATTACGACAAAGGAAGCGAGACTGATGACAGTACGCATATTGTACTGCAGGAGACGAAGATGCTCCACTTCAAGAAGACTCGTCAACAGATATTGGGGCAAGTGGGGCAAATACCCCCGAGTCCTCAAACCCACCCGGCAAAAATTCAAACAGATGAATACAAAGAGTGACACTCGCCATTTTAATCACTAAAATCTTCGTCAGAGAAAATCAAGAACGCCTACCAACACAACCAAATGAAAGTCATCGTCTTCGTACTGTTTGTCTTGGGGCAAACAGAGTCAAGCTCTTCTCAAGGTCGTCGCTTTAGGATACTCTTCATCTCCATGGACCTCGTGAGATTTATTACCATTACCCACAGCCTGTTTTACCATTATAAAATTTATATACCTATTATACTTGATGTGTATTTCGAATGCCAGGCGGCATTCCTCTCGCGGAGGGGGCTGTCACAGTATGTCAGATGACATTAGGCACATCCTGGTGACGTACGATAATTAGGTCAATGCTAAATGACACACATATTCAATGTCTTAGTTAAGTGATAAAAGGGGCGAGTAAGCCATGTAATAAACACAGTCTATTCACTCCTTCAATAGCAACTTACCACTCCTGCATAAATACAAGACTGTCACACTTGGTTAGTCCTTTCATAAATAACTCAAGGCTAACTAGTTCCACATCTGAATCGCCGCTATCTACAAAGAGAGGTTAATTAACATCTTTCTTCATTAGTTTCATCTGGGATTGCCTTCTCATTTGCATAATTCCAGCCGCTTATCTAGTGTATAGAAAGCTTCGTCGTAAGTTTAGTGATATGGTTTCCTTCTTATTCCCAAATGTTTGTTTGGACTCATCTGGACTAACAATGGACCCGTGTCTACGTCTTACGCTACTTTTGGCATCTTTTGATGGACACGTAGACACAAAGTATTAACTCAAATGGTTTCCTTCACTATTATTCCCCATGTTGACTTTTAAGTCGGATTTCAAGCTCAAAATGGGAAGAAGTTTGCACCTGCAGGGCCAACGGTACACTCGCTTGCACTTCTCTTCTCACCGCTTCCTTCCTTTCTCCCTCAACTCCGCATCTTTCTCCTCGCATTTCTAATTGGACTTTCTTTATGAATTATTTATTACATATGTTTCTTTTCCACACACTTACTCTATGAAGGGCCGTACAAAACTATATACAACCAGATTTAACATTTAAATAGATTAATAATCAATTAAGGAATCAACCAGAAGGTGCTAAAATACTTTTCGAACAGTTCACAACATGGTACGCATGAAAGAAGTCGTTGAAGCATAAAACAGATCCGCACCAACTACATGTTACAAAAGACATTTCTCTACAGTCAGATACACTACATTCCGGTTGGGAGTGAGAAAAACAAATTGCTTTTACAGTTTCTTGAACATTATCCGATAAGAGAATACCTGCAGCACACCAAGAATATCGAATCAGATTTTGAAACAACGGTAACAACCTAACAAAATAGAAAATGCACCAAAGAATGAATTCTTAAAATTCCATCCCTTGAGCAAAGCAGTTGGTGGTCAATTGGCTTATATATCCTGACGTGACTGTAAAACTGACGTACGGCATACTTAAGTTGCCGGTGAAAGTAAAGGTCCAATGGCTGCTGCTTGCTGTAAGAACAACTCACCTTCAATGCATGCAGATTTCCAAGGAACTATCCGATTACAAATCCGAATTGGAATCTTCAACAATTAAATTTGCTTCTTTTCAATTGACTCAAGATGATAAGTCAAAAAATAACACTCTCTTGAGTAATGATGTTACTGATCTTTGCATGAAATTAACCGAATCTAATACTTATTTAGAATCGAAGGTCATTTTCATGAATTCCGATTTTGAACAAAAACTAAAGACTATAGGGTTCTACTAATCAGAGTTCTACATTAACTCGACAGGTGCGAGGTTTTCATTCTCTTTTAACAAACCTGCATGAAAGTTTAACATTCTTGTATGCTCGAATAAGGGAACATATTCCCGATATTTTAATTTTTACTTTCGAGATTCCGAGTGATCATGGCAGTGATCTTCCCAACACTCCAAGTTCTCCAACTTTTCCAAATCATCATCAATTTCCAATTCCTACAAATATTCCAATGCCTAAATTTCAACCTCTTCTCACAAGGGAACTGTTTCAGCTTATCAGTCCCTACAGGGTCGTGTCATATATCGAATGAAAGGTGTAACCCTTACTAGACAGGATATATAAGCCGTTGTTCTGTATTTTTTAGTTGATGCGTGTCAGAGGGGGTCAGTTGCTACGAAGCATGTGTTACCAATAAGCGATTTTGCAGACATCCTCTCAGAGTTTTTATTAGTGTTCTTGAGAGAAATCATTATCATCGTGATAATGATAGGACACAAAAGAGTGCGTAAAACAGAAATACTCTCGCCAATGAGTAACATACTCTCTTGTCCCGAGTAATCAGGAAACATGCGAACTTCCAATGTCTAAAAAAACCAAGAATTTTCTTTCAAAACGTGAAAAAAAGAACAGGTTTAGGGAAGAGAATGCAAAGAGAAAACTAAGGAAAGCCAATTTTGTTAAAGAGTCATGGTAAAAGTTTGAAGGCAAAATACAGACTTGCAGAGCGTCAGAAGAAAGGCCTCATATTGGGACCAACGCGTTAACAATTTCAGCGGGGGCAGCGTTTCGAGTGGAGGGGGGAGAAGTTTAACGGATCCGTGCGGGCTGAGAAATGTTGGAGGTGTTGTGCGGGCTGAGAAACCCACTCGCGAGTCAGTCGTAGTTGGTCAGAGCTGCACAGAAGGAGCTCTGAATAAATCTCTCTTAAAGTTACTTTCCTGTGTCCCTTAATTAATTAGTTTCATCCCTCGTCTCATCTACATTTCATTCCTCATCCCCGGTAGGACGCATTGGAGGAACCGATCTGGAAGAACATCATCTTCATAAAAGTGTAGCGTAAGGTTTATTAATATTTAATAAAGGAGATGGAATCTCCTGCGAAGGATAACCTCCGCGCTGTTCTTGTGGCCAGAGTAGCCTCTACCTTTTTAAGCGTATGGAATCACAGACAGATTTCCCGCAGTAATTGCCGTCCTCGCAATGAAAATACAATCAGCGTCGTGCTTTGACGCTTTCTTTTGAAGACAGGACTATAAATTACATTTACTGCGACATTTTTTCGCGACGCTAAGTCTTCTTACGTTTGCCTGCCCAAGTACATATCTATTCGTGTTCGTAGAATTTCTTCAAACTATAAGTTACTGAATCTGGGACGTGTTGCATGAGGGTCTTGTGAACCTTTAACAATACAATGCACGGAACTTACTACAATAAAGGTGAGGTAAAATACAAGTTTTCCAGACTCTTTTTAGACTAAACCGTACAGTGGTTAAAACATTTACAATCTAATCTAAAGGCGCTGTGACATTCAAACTTTATAACTTTGATAATTACATTATAAATCTTTATAAACGAATTTTCTCCTAATCTAGCACCATATCTTTCGTAAGTCTCAATGTGTCCTAATTCCGATTCTTAACAATAGTGATTTGGTTCCTCAGCTCAACTGTCACGAGCTCAGCGCTTGCTAGAATCCGCTCCAGCATCTGGCTGTCTTCTCCGCTTAGATTAACTATATTAAAAAAATCCTGACTTAAACTTAAAGAGACATAAAAAAGAGATTAACCCCATTAATTAGGGATTTACGATATCAAGCATCCTACTCGAGGGTTCCATCTGCCATAATGTGCAGTCCAATGTACCACAAGTCGTCACTCCGACATAGACGCGGTGGATCCTGGACCCTTCGAGGGGTTGCGGACTGACCGTGAGTGTGCCTTTGGGGACAACTTGTTAAATGGTAGACATTTTCAGACTTGATTGCGTCGGCGAGTAGCAGCTGCTGGGACAGTTACATATGTCCTAGAATGCTACTGCCTCCTGTGACAATGAAAAAAGTTTATAACTCCGCATAAGGAGTAACAATTTTTAACAAATATTATCTCCACTTACACGAGTCAAGTTAATATTAACATCATGAATTACAGCAGCCACACAGATCGTTACTCTGCCCAACAATCTGCATCAACAGTTGTCACAACGTCCATACTACTCTCCATATGGCTTTTGCTGTCCACGATTTCTAACAGGGCAAAGTTTTTTGGCAAGGCTGCAGGATTATACAAAATACCGTATTTAAGCAAATCCTCATGCAAAAGGTTAGGCTAGGTTAGGTTAGACAGTTAGGATCATAAATCTGCGTTCTTGAAATATTTCATTGTTAGAATAAAATTGTGATGAAGGAAATGTTTTGCCTGGTTGAATAACTGGCCCAAACTTCAGGTATACAAAATAATAGTAAAGGTATTGAATATAAATGGAAAATGTTTGTAGTGTATGTGAGTTTGTGTGTGGATGAATTGACGACTGCAATTTGCAATATTTGTATATTACATGAAATAGGTCAGTTTATCATGACAGAAACAATTATTATAGAGAATGTGTTGATTCACAAAGAGAGAGAATGAATGAATGTAATGACATGAGAGTGGAGCATAGTGGTAGTGAGAGAACAAGGGAAGCAATTGAAAGAGTAATGACTAAAAAATAGTAAGATATGGTAAAATAATGAAACTTACATTTTTATTTATGAGCATGTGGGTACAAAACAGAATGCATATAAGGGACTCAATATTACTTGAATAAAGGTATTTTATTTAATCACTGATATTTTGTAACATTTAATGTAGTTATTTTAAGGCACTCCCTTAAGAGAAATTACCCCCCGCAAAATTGCATGTTGGCTTACTGCGAAGGGTGGTTAAACCCATCCTGGAGCCAATGAATTGCACGTTAGCATGCCCTAATCCATCTCCTGGAAGTTGGAGGAATCGTCAAAATGGCATTTTAAAACAAAGTGTAAGGAGTTAAAACAGCAAAATAATGTCAAATTTGAATAGGTTTATTAAAGGTAAATACCCGAATAAATTAATCATGAGATTTGCAGTACGCTACGAATGTTTCTGGGCATGTCCATACTATAATGATGAGTAAAAAGGTTTTTATTTCAATCGTTCACATTCTACACTAAGTTGCAAAAGCTGAACAACTCAGTTACAATCAGTGCAATACAAGGAACAGCGGCATCCATGTTCCAAAACGCTGAATAAACGCTTTTTTCGCGGACAACCAAATCGTCGATTGTGTACTTGTTCTACAAATAGATTTTTTACATCAGGAAATACCAAATGTAGCCACTGCACTGCTCAACCAACAACGATAGGGAAAGGCATAATTAATTACCTTGCCATAATCGACCACTTTCCAGTAGGTTTGGGTTTCTTTGGAACCATGCTTGCACCACTTCTGCAACTACAATTAAATTTTGTTGTTTTGGAAAATTCACGTCTAATTACTACTTTTATAATAAAAACAGCCCTGACACAAGCAATACTTTAAAAAACGCAATTTAAACAAAATTTAAATACCAATACCCAAAATGCCAGACTGGTTGTTACTCGGCCCAGCGGTTAATTCCTGGGCGAGAACGAGAATGTGCTGGGCCTCTCTCCTCTCTAAAGGCTCGGTCCTAGTAGTGACTAAATTAACGTATAACTGATAGGGTAATTGCTGGGTGTGTTAGGGATGCTGTTGATTGCTGATGCTGTTGAAACAGTTCATACACGCCAGGGCTCGGTTTAGAGTTGCCATGGTAGATATGACTGGGCAGTGCTCCACGATCCTGGCTTACACTGGTTTGCTTAGCACTGGCAGGTGATTGCCAAATAGAGATAATGCACTGTACCAAAAAATTCAGCTCAGTAGAGAGTATGGAGTTTCCGCAATAGGCTGCTTGGCGGGCCTTGGCGGAGCTCTCCGTAAGGAGACAACACTACATACATACATACATGCACTATGACAACCGATACTGCCCCAGTATCGGCTTTCAGCCGGACCAAGTAAGGGCGTAGTCGTAGGAAGGACTAACAGCTTGCTAAAACCGAACTTGCCCCGGTATGATTTCGATATGATACGATATTCCCTGACGATATGAAATAATTCAGGATAAACAAAAAAGTCTTTACTTATTTAAAAATACAAAAAGCTACAATAACAAGGAACACCTTAATTTAGCCACCGGAAACGGCTCCGACCCCTAAGTAAGAGCTTCACTCTTATTGCGGTTTTTTGGGTCACCCAGCTCTCGGGTAACGCGAAGAGTCCCTGCTTTAGGAATATCATAATATTTTACATTGGCTCTCTGGCCAGTATACGTTTATCTCCAACCATTCACCTAGATATTTCGGGACTTTATAAAAATAATTTCCTTTCAAAATCATTCGAAGCCCCATGACTCGACACTACAACAAAAATACTTAACTTAATTATTGCTGAGCCGAATAATCAGGTTGACTGCAAGCATCTTTTAAATTTCCAACATCCATTTCTATGCCAATGATAAGAAATTTGTGAGTTTATAAAAAGCTACTCTACTTGTGTGCAGTTTGCACATTGCTAGTTTGTGCAATTTATAGGGCCTGATGACGCAACTGTGTGCCAATGCCTCGGCTCTCGACAATCGACAATCCCGCCATTTTATACTGGTAAGTGTAGTTGTTTAGTTTCTCTAATAAAAATCCGAAACTCTTTATGAACATCTTTATCTGAACATCATTCCAGCTTAAAGAGTTATTTAGATAACCGTTTATTTGGATCTCCTGTATATTGACAGCGTAATGAGCGAATTTATTAATAACATTTATAACGCTAATTGCTTTTTGTACCAGTTCTTTTTGTACTTTCATCAGGACTTTCCTTATTTCTATCCTAGATGTTTCTACCGTCGCAGAAAAATTGATAGAACTTGAGTAATAGATGTTTCCGCGGCATCTCAATCGTCTTGAGTTCCATGTGACTGGACGCGAGTCCGACTTGACTCTAGTAAGAGATACCGCCCAATAGAGCTTAAGAATTGGGGATTCTGAACATAATTTAGATTACTATATATCGGTTATGTATGTTAAAACTCAGAATAATGTAAGCAAAGGTCAATGAGCGGTGAAAGCTTTTTCAAATTGTTTTTCTTTACAGAGAAATTATATATGGGCTTTAGTATGTGGACTTCAGAGTGGTTGTGATTTTTATTCATTACATAATTATTTTGGTGCTCTTGAGTTGGGACATATTGTTTCCAAGTTGTATGAAATCTAATGTTTCAACTTGCCTCTGTAATAACGTGTAACGTGGAATCCATAAGTTATTGCTTAATCAATATCCCTTATATTGGATTCTCTTCTTGTTGAACAAAAGCTTTTATTTACTCGTCACTAAATTCGACAATTCTACCCTCCTGCACGGTCATCCCAAAGGACGCTAGGACCTTATTTATCTAAGAAGACACTAGCCGTTACAAGTTCTTGGGGAGTGGCTTCTACTTGGGAACGTGTTTCCTTCTGGGACTCGGTATTGCTTTACTGGACAAGAAAATGGAAGAGAAGGGAATTAGCTGTCGTCAGATGTGAGGGTCTGGAGTTGTGTGTTAAAGGGGGGGGGGTTGGGTTTGCAAAGCTATAGCTGCCGATAACATTTTGGGTTACTTTAGTAATGAAAGGGCTATTGCCACCCATACGTTTCCCTGAAGAATCCGACACCATGTATGAGAATATGCTTTGTCGACGGGAATTTTGATGGTTGAGAATAGAGCAGCCAAACAGTTTGTTCTGATCGCTTTATTAGTTCAATAAAAAAAGTATGTCGCAATATATTTACCAAAGAATGAAGTCCAATTTTGGATCCAAAAAGCGTTTTGGTGGGAAAAGTATTTTGGGTCTCTTGGACCCTTTTTAATTGGCAATAATACAGACTACTCCCATCTAGGCAAGTTTATGTGTCATTTCTGATGCATTTACATCAAACACCAAACTATTTTGTGCTATTTTGTCATTAAATTAAAGTGATACAAAAATTAAGCGCTTGCTTACAAAAACATTTGCCAGCAGAGCAAAGGAAGTGTTTTGCAGAAAACTTGTATGAGACGAACAGAGAATGCGGGGATTTTAATTTGGAAAGGCTAAAAACATAAGGTTTGACATAGTGTTGACGATTCCAATTTTAGACTCTCCATCGCTGCATTTTGTAGGTTGTAAAGTTCTGTTAACACGAAATCTGTTGACCCGGGCAGGGGTGGAAATGAAGGAGAAATACGTGGGTTTCAATTTTTAAGAAAATAGACAGATTAAGCCTAAATTAACCAGATGTAATTTTTGTTCGATTTGCTGGCAATATTGGTATAAGCAAAAGCAAAGAAGTGTTTAATGAAGTACTGGTTAGAAATAAAACTGCCAAAAGCTTTCATCTGCGATTTGCGTCCGCCATAACAATTGCCAGATAGCAATCACCTATAGGAAGGCATCTATTCATTTTGGCAGAGAGTTTTTTGTCAACAATCTTATGTGGCGTTGTAAAAGTTTAAAGAACCTTATGTTATTAAATATAACATTGGGCAGTTAAAGATTCTCTGACCACAAATTCTTCAAAGGCTTCGACAAATTAAAAAATAATATAATAAGTCGAGAAACGAAGCCTGTTCATGGAGATTTCGATATAAAAGGCAACCACTTGATCTGTAATTTAGAACCATGACCTGCTCAATGCCCAATCATTATACAATAAAATAAAACCAATGGCAATGGCAAATTGAATAAATGGAAGGAACGTAATCCAATTATCTTGCTTTCTGGGTTCTAAATAGCATTTAATCCTAAACATTTCCCGTTCACAGTTACCATTACACATGCGATTATAAGCAGATGTGCTAATCTTCTTAATTTGAAACTCTTTTGGCTTAAAAAAATCCCGTTTCTCTATCTTTGAGAATAGTTGGTGGAAAGTCATGAGTAGCTAAACTACTCATTTGAAACTTTGCATAGCCATAAAAAGATGTCTGGGAATAGAAGTTCCAAGAGGCAGTGGTATCAAAGTTTCAAAAGAAAGTGGTCTCAAAAAACTCAAATAGTAAATTCAAAAGTTCCTTGTGAAGTCCCTTAACTTTGTCATATGGTTTGAAGTGGATGCATGTATAACATGACCATGGTTTTATGATATTTGAAATCCTGTAGATTTTAAAGCCGACGTCAAGCGTAGTGCCAAGTTGAGATTAGGAGGGATGACGGTGAGAATCCCACATCCTTGTAGATCCAGAAATAAAATTGACTTAGCAGGTCGTGTAATTATCCCGAGCCGTTGGTCTTGGTTACCTAGGACACTAATGCTTTTGTGGTACACACTTTTCAGCTGCAGTGGTGTACACTAATTTGTCTGAGATATACGATCCATTATGGTTCAAAAAAGACTTGGTTTTTAATGCGACAATGCGCAAAAATTTGGCGATTGGTCGCATTTATGCAGAATATTGACAAAAAGAGCAAATATTATATCCCAGATAGGCATAGTATGGAATAGTATCGTTATTTTGGCTCTACTTTGTCTGGTTTCGTATAATTCTCCAGGAAAATGCTCCGAGAGCGTTGGCATTCCCTACGGTAGCTTTGTGGGAATATCTGCAGTTTGGTCCTCTTTTATTAGTTAAACTTTTGCTTTTAGCCATACAGCACTTTTAGAAGCTTTTTTTTCTGAATCAATCCCGTACATGATGATGTCGTACGTCAATATGTTTTGTACACTTGTGAAACTCAGGGTTTTCAGCTATTCTAAGAGCAGATTGATCATGCACTAAACTAATAGTGTGATCAGGTATAACAAATTTGAGTTCCTCCAAGTGACACAGCCTGACAGCTTTCCTTGCAGCAGCATCCTCGGTTACATGCTCCGCTTTACCTAAAGAACATGCCACGAGTGGCTGGTTTTGAGAGTTCCATATGACGATGCGATAGCCCAGACAAATCCTTTTGTATTTTTTTCTTTGTTCCCTGTCTCCTGCATAATCAGCGTTAGTAGTTCCAATGGTAAACCTTCAGGCCTGCTGAGTGACGTACAGGAGGACAAAAAATCTCATTCCACTCCATGTCAAATAAACCTGTGATGTCCCTGATTTCATGTGACGAATTGTAGTCAAAATGCGACGGTAGCATATGTTGCACAAGCGTATGAGAATCAATTCTACGTTGCTGTTTCAGCAAAAATTTAGCAATAACTGCATTTGGGCAGCGCAATAATGTAAATTAGTATGCTCCTTCATTTCTAAACTCTGCTTACACACACACTTCTTCTTAGCTGTCGGGATTCTTTGATACAGTCGTCCACCAGCATTAGTTAGAAGGTGTTGTATGAATATGCCCAAGTGCCTGAGAGCAGATTCGGTATGATAAATACCATATGACAGCAGATATGTGTGCACTGCAGCCAACCACTCTTACCCTTGCAACAAAGGCATACACTTAGCGCAGTTTGTCCTTTTCATATGCAAAATGTTAAAACTGTGTAAAATTTAGCAATGCAATCGTATAGGAGTATGATGTTTGGTGATGGTAATTGGGAATATTTAACAATACGGCAGTCAAATGATCAGATCGTTTTACTCGTACATTCACAACATTCACAACAGAAATTCACTACATTGTTTAAAAAAAGTTGTTTTCCAGTAGGAGTGAGAAAGTCAAAGGATGCGGACATTTAGACTGGTTATACTCTCAAGCTTTCGATTGGATTCCAAAATCATCATCAGGAGAAAAAAGTAGAGGATAGATTTGAAGAAAGCTCAAAGATACTATGCATTTGCTCTGTCTTTTGTCTAATGAGCAGCTTTGTCAGTCAGCTTACATCAGTTGGACGTTCGACTAAAAAAAATTCATGTCTCACTCATTAATGAATGAAGAATAATAATTGTATTTCT
>JAQGAB010000044.1:0-58848 GCA_034696565.1 Isotomurus graminis
GTGTGCCGCCTTTCTGATTACATATTATTTCTTATATATATGCAGTAGTTTCAACCATGTAATAACCAATTAGACGAGTGGGTGAGATCGATGGTAATTACGCTTCGTTTCTTACAATTTACACGCCTCCTGGACTCTCACTATTAAAGTATTCATGACTTAAGTCTACTCACTCGCTTCTCAATTCTGGGATTATTTTGATTCCTCACTTGTAGTTCCTCCAAGTTCATGTTTTATGCAAATACTGTTCAACCGGATAATAGTGACATCATGAAAGTGTCTTTGGATGGTTAAAAATAATGACACACAAAGCAGGCGACTGAACATGAGGGTCATTTCAGCCTAAGCAGTAAAAATTGAGAAATACCCCATTCAACTCTCGCATCTTTATTCCTATTATCCTTGTCTCCAAGTTTATGTAAAACTTTTGTTTTACTCACTCCACTCTAAAACAAAATTGAACGGTGAGTAACTCTTAAAACTGACCTGTTTTGTTTATCTTGGAGTATTAAAAACCACAAAAGAAGTGCTGCTTTGTCCCTTAGCACGATATGATACCAGTTTCTGATAACAATAGTACTCGGGCTGCCTTACAGAGATTGACAATAATGTGAACTGTTACAATGATGATAATGTAGTTCGAGGAAGGAAGGCAAGGTAAACTCTGTGTTTAAGCCAAGAAACAGTTCCCCTGCCTTTATACCACTTGCTCCTAACAAACACATTTGAACATATAGATATACAATGCAGTGCAAACTCGTGTCTAGCTTACCTGTATGCCAAATAGTCATAATAAGTGCACATCAACTACCTCCAATACCTCACTCACTTACTACCTTTAGCTCAACTCCCCAGCATTGTCTTTTCTACTCTACACTCACGCAACTACATGCCAGTTAGTTATTGTCCTACAGTTCGGAAACAACTCTGTCAAGACCGACACAAAACATGATTACTTGAAGTGTCTCTGAATTACATCCATTAGGAATCAACCCTTCAACATTTTCTTCCCTGTGTTTCCTCCTCTGGATGCTTTCGAGCTTCCAAAATGTAGTCGCGACTAATCTCAGCCTGAATATTCGAACATTTTTACATACAAATCGGTGAATCCCAAATTGTGATAAATCAGTGTGTTGAAATAATGACTGCTTCTAAAGCTGTTGCTTGAATGGATGTGAGTGCATGTGTGTTTCTTCACAATTGGGCCGGAGCCACACTGATTTAAGAAACGGATATACAATTTAATCTAGAAAAAGGGTGTGCCCAGTTGTGGTGAATAATACAACATTAAATCCTGAGTTTAATTAAGAAGTATTCCAATGAAAGTGGTCTCCGTCCAAGTTGTATAACAGTGAAAAGTTGATTAGAATCGTAACAATGCATAGCTTATTATTGCCCTGATTGTGTGACAGATACCTTTATACAGTGTTTTATGTCTGCGGTGTGTTGACAAATGAAGCATCGGATCCGAACTACCAACCCAGCAGGATTGCAAATAACTTTCTATCAATTAAGATTTTAAATAATTTCGTAGTTCCACATGACAGACTTAAGTTATTTGCATTAATTGTATTCTTGGACTATAGGACCTTCATCACCAGTCCTCTAGGTATGGATGAAAATTTATGTGTCTTTTGTACTTCCTAATTCCATGCATTATTACAGTATTATACATTCAATCTTGTCATTAAGTGAGATATATCTTTTCTCAGAAAAAAATCATTTGTACAATCGCAGACAGACACACACACACCAAGTGTCCGCATGGGCTGTGGTTCAGCAGGAGATTATTGTGTCTCACGTATTAGATTTAGATTTTCATCACAGCAACGGTTCATCATAATACTTACGTCGTAAGGTTTTTTACCAGGAAGTAAAATTCCATAAGGGCCACTTCATTCCTCACGTATGAGGAGGTCTCAAACCAGTTTAATGAACTTAAGACTCCTGAGAAAAATAACTGCTAAACCTGTTCACGTTCCATGTTTTCACCTTCACTGAACGAGTCGTAATAAAATAATTATTTATTCTGCGGCTAATCTACAATAATTTCACAAATATTTAACCAACCATGAGAATTATTCATTCAGTCTAAATTAGCGTTTGATTAGATGCCCCTCAAATTCACTTAAAGATTATTTAACTAATTTCTATTCTACCAATTAGCATTTATCTCGTTGCTTTGTTCTTTACCAAGAAGCATTTTATATAATTTTCTTAAGTGGGCATAATTATCAACGCGTATCCGCTAATTCCAAGCAATAATTAGGCAATGTCTTGAGTGTTAATGATGACTCGGGTTATTTTAGGAATCATGAGGAGTCGTACCGTTTTCGCTTTCCTCTTGGTATACACAGTATGCCTATCACTTTCAACTGTCTCTTCTTTGCGAATAAGAAATGGAACAGAAAGAGGACTTACAGCAAGTCCTACACTTATCTACAGAAGAAGACTTAACACAGGTCGAAGTAAAGACAGCATATACCCACAGACTTCACCCAGAAGTCAAGTGGAATCT
Organism: Isotomurus graminis; assembly: GCA_034696565.1. Classification (NCBI taxonomy): domain Eukaryota; kingdom Metazoa; phylum Arthropoda; class Collembola; order Entomobryomorpha; family Isotomidae; genus Isotomurus; species Isotomurus graminis. Next base: position 2,519 of record JAQGAB010000044.1, read on the forward strand.
AAGACTGAACTTTATCCAGTACTAAACAATGTGAATAGCTATGCCGAAGAGACTGTTCAGCCAAAAACATATTCTTCTTCTACTTCAGCTCCTAAAATACCCAAATCTCTTAGAAGACATCGGTCTCGGTTAAGATCGGCTCCTGAACAGCCTCCAACACAATATCAAGTTCAGTCTCAACAGGGGACAGTAGAATATCCCGAGTTAACACCAGCCACTAAACAACTGAAAGTTAAATCCGGAAGGAGAAGGAAAGTAAAACGACCTAACAAAGTAAAACCACCAGTTTTGGCGAAAGTCTCAGGAGAAGACTTGGGAGCAGACAAGGGGAATTCGTCTTCAGGAGGGGGAGACAAAAACTTGGCTTTGGAGATTGGATCTGACGACGGGAAGTACGCTTTAATAGATAAATTCTTTGAGGTCAAACCTTCTCAAGCCCCAGGGGTGATTTCATACGCTCCAAGTGACGATTTCGCGAGCGACAATCAATACACTTTAGGAAATGTTAAAGAAAATGACATTTGGCTTTCTGATGGTCATCTTTTGGTACTCAAAGGGGGGGATTTGGATGCTTCCCTCAGAGAACATTGGAAACCAATTGACAACTACCAAAGAGGGAAGAGACCTCCACTCAAAATAGCACTGGACTCTAACAATCCACCCCCATTCCCAGTTTTTGTGAATGACTCAGGTCCACCCATTTTCTTGGGCCCTCTTCCTCCTTTTGGATTGCCATATCCACCACCTGGAGCATTTAATGAGACCTTCGACCCAAGTCGTCTTCCTCCCCCAGGGATGATCCCACTGTTCCCCAATGGAACCATTCCCCCAGAATATTTTGGACCTCCACCTTTCCCCATTGGAAACAATTCTAGGCCATTATATCCCGGCCCACCAGGAGGAGTCTACGGTCAAGGAGGATATGGACCTGGAGCTGGGTATGGACCTGGACCAGGGAACTTCAATGGAAGTTTCCCAGGCCCATTGCCTCCATTCAGACCCTTCGGACCAGGAGGAGGCGGTTTCAATGGAAACAACTCATTTCCACCACCACCCTTCTTTCCTTTCCCTCCACCAGGACATCGAAACGGAAGTTTCCCACCCCACTTCTTGCCACCCCCACCTGGTTTCAACCCCAACATAACCGGCGGACCACCTCCAGGCTACCCTCTGCTTCCACCGTTAGTGCTTAACCCTAACGACAATGAAACAGACGATCCCTCAATCTTCCTTCCACCACCGTATGATTTTGACTACCAAGATGACAACTCTACACTTGTTCCACCCGGTCCATTCGCACCAGGACTTGTGGTTCCTCCTCCAAGGGATTTCTACACAGTGTACAATAAAACAGTGAGACCAACATTCCCACCTGCAACAGGACTTTCCGCCTACTTTGGCAAACGACCTCAAAGACCAAATGGAAAGAAACCCAAGTTTCCTATTACAAATCCACCAGATGATAGTGAAGAAGCTTATCAACCAATTCTCACCACACCCTTCCCGTATCACACGGAAACTCCGTATAAAAAGAGAAAGCAAAGGCCAGGCAAAACAGGGAAGGAATTATTTGGAAGTAAGTACGAATCAGATGAGAACACTGATAAGAACTCAGGTATCCCAGCATACCCCCTGTCCCCCGTGTCTCAAAGTCCTCTTATCAGTCCTCCTAAAGGCATTCCTCTAATTCCTACGACTACACATGGATCCACAACTAGAAAACCTCAAGACCACTACTTGTATGTACGAGGTCAGTTAAAATCTCTGGCGGAATTGAACGCAGAGCGAGAGGTGGAATACGAGTATGCAGCCACACCACGCCCACCTTTTGACGAAAGAGGTTACCCCTCGAGAGTTATCGATGATAGTGAACCTCCTGCAGTCCTTCAGTATCATAAATCGAAAACGACGGACGTTCCGGCCAAGTCTTTTTACTACAATACTCCCAAGTACGATGCTATTTATAACACAGGGGCTCCTAAGAGACAGAAGACGACAATCAAGCACACCCTTCTTAAGAACTACGAGTCTAATGAGAATCAAAGTCCAATAGTTCACCCATCCCAACCTCCTTTGAGAGGACAGGAGTCCCCAGTGATTTATATCAATAATCACAATCGAAATCATCTGAGTAATAATCAAGGCCAAGCTTTGTACAACCCTGTCAACACCTTCCAGGACAAAATTCCTCCTACTTATTACAACCGCCCTAGTAATGGTGGTGGTGGACAGCCACAACCGCAGCAGCAAAGACCCCTTCAGCAACACCAAATAATCGAACTTCAATCACCTAAATCATTCCCTGCTACCAGTCAGCGTCAACCACATTTGTACAATCATGCAAGTCCACCACAGAATCTTAATTTCCCCACGAACACAGTATTCAAACCTGCATTTGGCCCACAGAGTAATCAACAAGACGGCCAACGGTCGAAGGTATTGTTTCCGGGCGACGTTAGACAGAATGGGCCAATCTTTAATTTCCAACCACCTGCTCTTTACCAACAGCATCAACAGTCTAATCGGCCTCAAATCAACGGATATTACTCTCCTATTTCGCAATACTACCAACCTCTTGATCAGTCAGCAGTTCAACCTCCGCAATCCAATAATTATTACCAATCCCCTATCGATCCAGACCAGGGTCGGTTCTATGGGAACCAAAACTCTATCAATCGACGACCCCCAAATGAATACATTTTCGCAAAAACCCAGGATCAGCCTTATTACACAGGGGGACAAGGTCGGTCTGCTGGGAACAATGTGCAACAACAGCCACTGGCGAGTCCATTTAATTCACAAGTCAATCAATTCATCCCTCAGCAGCAGCAGCAGCCAGTAGGACCCATTCAGCAAAATGTTTATGGCAGTTACAGGTGAGAAAATCCTTCCGTTCATACGCAAATTATCTCATTTTTTACTTTGCTTAAAAGACAAATATGCTCTCCTAGTTATGAGGATATATCTTTAATACTGTCCTGTCACCATAAGTGACTCCTGACTTAAGAGAACACCTAGTCACGCTGAATTATGGCATTTATGATTATGACTTTTCCAATTCCCAAGGAGTTTCAGAAAACAAATGCTGTTTTTTCGCATGCCAAACAGCGTTTGATGAACTGTATGGTTCACAACGTTACAGAGTTAATCTAATATTATGTTTGCTCTACATTGCCTATACGGCCTTCAGAGTTGTGAGTGAACCTAATTTCATAATCATACCAAATATCTACAAAGAACCCATTCGTCATTTTATTATTGTCTAACATCGTAAGAAAAGCAAATCCCTTCTGGCCTCCACATCATTTCAGACTAGTTATGACTTTTAAACTTGTTGAGACTGTAAATGGATCATTTTCAAAGAATGTAAGTCTCTTCCAATTAACCTTAGCTCTTAGCTATGCCGTTTTATTTTCAGTGTGTACGCTTGAGAGTTTGCGTAAGAATGTGCTCATGAAACAGAATGACTCCACCTTACTTTATAGTTCCTTCGACTTAACTGCACCATTAATTTCATGAAACTGCTGCAGGTTCAACTAAAGAATTTCGAGGAGTAATTTTGCTCGTGGGTTACATTCATGTTAACATTTTCGCATATCGATCATCTATTTTCCCCCTTGGAAACAAAGTGACTTTTGAAGGTACCCTTCACAACAGCAGCATTCTTTTACTCACTCACCTTTCCTTATGACGGTTCTTTTGATTAATCCTGAAGTTCCCTTAATTAAATTAGTCTCAAGACTACTCACAAAAATCCCTGTAATTAATTAAGCTCCAGTGCCTACCATGATGATGATTTCCTTGTAGTAAATGGGTCGGCATCTTATATAATGTCGAAACCTGATGATTTAATAGCTGCATCCTGCATCCTATATCCTATCGGTGTTTTTATAAGGACATATAACACAATACCGCAATTATCTCAAGTAATAAGTGGGAATCATAGAGCTGATATTAATCAACCATTACACCTTAGTTTATAATACTGCGATTGAGCGTAACATGCGACGATATAAAAGTATCAACAGCTCATAGCAAATCTAATCATTAAAGTGACCAAGACGAACAGACCAAGTGTTCACAGTTGTTGTGTATCGAAAGTCTGACTAATGTTTAATGACTACTGACAGACAAGGAGACAATTAGAATTAGGCCTCTATTGAGCTAACTCATGTGCAAGTCGATAATAATGTATTATGTGACGTAATACCATTTTGTTCCTCCAACAAAAATGAGTACATGTAACCAAAGGGAATTTTTGTACTCTTCTTGAGTATGTTTAACCAAATCATGAATGAGTCCTATATCAAGTCATCCCTAACGAGTGATGTATGTAATTCCAACGGACTATTCTAAATTATTTTGATTGATGTCCACTTTCAGGGAACCCGTGCCCCAGTACAACACCGAGTCGGAAGCAGTTACAACCAGGTCAATTTTTAAAGCGGGACCTAGCCAAGCTCCAGGATCATCTGACAGCTCAGGAACTGCAGAAGCTACAGATGGGAAACCCAAGACTGTCTTAACGAACGATGGAAGCTTTTATTCTTTCCAAAGAGGAGGTCCTGGAGGATTTAGCTACAAGATTCGTCTGTAAAAATCAACAATAGATCCATATAGGCGAGTGTATTGTTAATATTTTACACGGACTTCAGAAACAATACAAAAGGTTTTTAGTTAAGATCTGTGATTCTGTGGTTACTACGGTTTCTTGAACATGGTGTGGATAATTGTGTGATTGTTTTAATTACACGATAATCATACTAAATATCCCGCATTCCAATCTACGTATATAGCGATTTAAAAAGTGAGAATACACATAATCACTTGCAGTTGAGTGACAGTGAAAAAGACTTAAAGTGGTACTCAAGAAAGAAAACGAAAATAGGAAGGAAGTATTGTGATAAAAATAAGTTTTGATGGTTATCCTGACATGCATGTGTAGCGAGTACGGAAGGTGGTGCACGTCTACTACATCTCATAGTCTCACACGAAGTGTTAAGCTAAAAAATCTCCAACCTTAATGAGTTTATCGCCATAAAGACAACTGAGCTGCAAATGATCACACACAAAATAATTAAGAGACTCTTTACTTTGTTTAACTCGTTTTGTCATAGGAACTTCGCTAAATGTTGTTTTGACCTGAGAAATGTAATTCAGCCTGAGGCATAGGCTTGGCCTGTCACTAAAGGCTCAGTAGTTGTTCTGTCACGAATCCACGACCATCATTGTTCCGTTAGATGTATTATTTCTACATTATCCTTCAATTTTTTCTCTCAAGTGATTGCCAAAATTAATTGGTAGCGCAGAGTTGTAAAAATATGAAGGAATGAATTCTCAACGGATATCGCGAGTTCGTGGCACACGTCGATTGGAGAGTCTCAAATATATGAATCCTTTGAGTGTGGATGATCATTTATTGGGATGTGGAACTGATCAGATGCCATATCATTAAAACATTTGAGACATGGATAAATTGAATTTCAGTGTAGGCAGTTAAGTATTAATACGATTTTTCCGTTCTTATTCATGTGTATATTTTAGAAACCACAAACCCTTCCTGATGACGACCAAGTCGTCACCGTTCCTCTACGATTTAAAAAAAGCCAATTATTTTTATTTGCAACAGTTGAATTCATTGTAAAACTTGGTTGCAAAGGACAAGAGAGTAACAATAAAATTATTGTATGAAGTGTGCTCAATTACGTGATAAAATTGACAACAGGCTTGTGTACACTAAACTTAAGAAAGAAACCTTGAGGTTGAGTCTATAAAATAATCAAAACACTGATATCACGTATTTCAATCTAATGGGGAACGATACTGATATTCACGGTACCCACACCCAAATTGAGACACGGTGGAAGTTTTCCGATTTTACACTTAAGACGTTGTTTATGTAACTAACTTGAAAAAAGTGTTGTTTATGAATTAAATGATGAATGAACCAGGAGTCTGAGAGAATCGTAATAAAATTCAAAGTCGACATTATTCATCATCTTGTCAGATTACTTCACAAAGCATTTTATATGAAGCAATTTGTTATGGTGGCAGCATGCATTCGTACTTTTCTCTGTAATCATATCATTACACAGCTATCATAATTGGAGAACAAACAACGTAACTGTGTTATTATTGAAGCGAGATTGAAAGATCAAATCGAATCATTTTGCTCGCCCAGAGACCGACTTACATAGTTACATCTCACTTTAGAAGTTAAAAAAATGTGTGTGAGACATGCATTTCTTTCGACAGCCCATATTCCCTTATAGCACAGAGTTAAGTAAACTTTTGCGATTAGTTGGATTAAAATGGGTCAAAAATCACCTTTGCAAAGCGTTATGAGAACAGTTTGTGCTGAAAGTGCACTCGTTGCATTAAAATAATATTGAGTTCCCTTTCAGTGTGGAATCCCTTGAGTATAAGTAAGGCGTGGTACCTCCACCCTGCTTCTTTCCATCTTTGTAAAATACAGTCTACTAATAGGCAAATACAGCAATTACCCATTATATATATCTGAGTCTAGTTATTTAGTATGAATAACCACTGCCAAAGTGTCTCGCACTCGCACACTCTGCAGGAACAGGTATTTTTATGATTTGCAAGCATTATGTAACACGCTGTGTTACGGCTTCAAACAATACGACGGAAGAAGAAAGACCCACATATTACAACTTCATCCGTATGCATATCTACATAAATCCTAAGTTCGTTTTTGTTCCCATTAAAACATTAGCGACGACTGTAAGCTTCTAAAAACAATTTGGAGAGTACATTGTGGCAAGCCAAGATCTTATATTTCAATCTCTCGTATCTCACAGATCTCTCTGATCTACTTGTAAGTAGTCTTCTGAATGCCCACTGTGCACTGAGCATTCCACAACCTCCAAAACAGTTTGTTAGGAATTAAATCATACACCCCAAACACAAATATGTGCTACCTTGTTCCGCTTGCATCATGTACAGAATCTACAGCTGCTCACTTAATCTATTTAGCATAAATTGACTACTACAAAATATCATAAGCCGTATAAACTGTCATGGGACTCAGCAATTCTCAATAAACTTGGTTGGTAGATTGAAAATATTTTAATTCTTACATCAAAATTTGCATTGTCACTGGCACAATGGTACCTTACGCATCAACGCATCTCTAAAAAGGAATCACACTTCATCCCATTGAGCTTGTCCCAATCGGCTTGTCAATTAAAACTCATCCAAGCATACCAAAATTAACGTGATATAAAACTCTCAACATCTACTTCTACTACACAACATGATCCCTTATTCCGTCGCCTTTTTAGCCATACATGCGTTGGCCTTATCGTTTCGGATTAACTTGGGAAACTGAATGTGCTCACGAGAGACTGCCTATCCAGGTGAGAATAGATAATAAATCATTCATAGATCAAGTGCATATAGTTACACTTCAATAGCAATTTCTGAGTACGATTGGAGCGAGTAATTTCTCAGTCCCCAGGGCTTGCATTCTAATAACAGCACATAAAACATTTCTTAATATAAAACACTTTCCAAAGGTTTGAAGTGCTTGGACTTCTTACAGATAACAAAAGACACACGAATATTAAAGATTGCTCATTTTTCCCAGAGTCGCTAAAAACTAAAAAAAAGGCTATTCATTCATTACTTTCAATTTACAAATGTTACCCTCCTATGATGATAAGTAACTAACAGAGAATGAGATTATGAGATCTAATTCATTTGAATTACAAAGAGTGATATCGCCAGTTAGCTTTTGCTTGTAATACGTTCTCCCTATTCATTTTCCTTTCCTCCTTCATTCATTGGTTATGTCACCTTCCTACTATTTTCATAACATCTCGAGACATAAAAAGACGCTTAATTATTCAACCTTTGTGATGTTTGTCTTATTCAGTAGTTTCTTAACTGTTTACGAGAAATTAGTCAAATTTATATCTTGAAATCTTTGATTGTACTACAGAGTACCCAGTTGTTTCTCATCCTTCCTGCAGTTCAAACTGAGTTTTTGTTACCATAAATTTAGTTTACTATCATGCAAGTAAAGTATAAATTTATACTTAGGGTAGAAAGGATTTCCTGCTGTCAAATGGCAACCTCCTATCCTACCTGTTTCCACAATGAACACAACACTGATATCTTACAACCTAAAAGCTCAATTTAGGAAATCGACCATTAAATTTGTTGCGAATGAAAGACGTTTTCTAATTGCTAATGACTCCGAAATGTTGATATACTCAAATATTTTGAGGAAAGAAATCGTTGTACGCGGTGGAATAAGTGTTTTTGCTCTTTTACTTCATTTTACAGAAAAGTGTTTCAGTGGTTGATTCACAACTTTTGCCCTGTCACGAATTATTGGTAAATGCATCTTGTCACCTTAAGTACACAACATGTGGATTGTTTTAAAGTTTAAATGACGTGTTATATGTCTTAACATCACTACAGTCACTGTTTACATACAATAAAATGCTTGCAGAAGAACCTGATGATCCTGAAGTTATGAAAAGGTTTAAATTTTGTCGGTACTATGCTACCTCACTTGTAAAATCACTCTCAAGTTGAGTCATTGGTGTCGTTAAGATGCGTACTTAAAACAAATAATATTACCGTCGACTAAATAGTGTAGTATATCGTACATAAGTTATTGCAGAATAATTATAAGCCCAGTTCCCAAGTTAATGAAATTAAATTAGATGGAAAGTTCTTCTAAATCGATACCTCGCCTCCCCAATGCAAGCAAAAAATGCTAACTATGAATGTAGCTAAAAACATTGAGAAAATCGAAGCAATTACACACTTGCTGCAAAGGGTAAATGATCCCAGATATAAACTTTGTAGGTATACAAAATGAAAAAAATAGCAGAGGAAGCAAAAGCGTGTGAACTTGTCAAGTTTCCTTACCTGGATTAATTTGCTCAGATGTAGACTGACTTTGTAATGGGTGGTCATACAAGTGAATATAGACTTCAATCGCACACCTACACAAGCAATTAAAAATCGATATTGTGATTAGTATGGTATGAGATTCTTCATTGTCTTTACATAACAACTAATTAAAAGTAAATACGACCTTCCGTTCGTAACATAATCACCACCATTAGTTTAAAAAAGAAAACTATAAGGTTTTATCCTGAGAAAAACACGATGCCTTTGAATGTTATATGAAATTAGTATGCTAATGAATGGCAACACTTGATTAAAACTGTTAGGTACTTTGCTAACAGAAGGATTATGTATAAAGTTAGTAACATCCGTTTCATGTCAAATGGCTACGTTTTGTTTAATTACACATAGTAAGAAATCGTCTTACCTTGCAGCTTTAAAGTAGAAAGAATGCGACCTGAGTCGATCTTCTAATCTAAGTAGATCCATATATGATCGCAGAGTCATTTTTCGTAGGCAATAGCTGTGGAAGTCGTATTGATCATCCGTTATTTCCGTGAAGTGCTGTAATGGTTTTAAAAAAATGAGGGCTTAATAATAATCGATAACATGGCTTTAACTATAATTATTAAAAAAGCATTTGATCAGGCAAATGAATCTCATTCAGAAAATGTACTCAGAAGGATCTATTGGAATTTTGCAAACATCATTTCAAACATCAAATCTCGATTGAACCAATCGTCCACATACCCTGTCAACTTCATGACATTTTTTCAGCGCGTCTCCCAACTGACCAGTTCGTTGATATGCTAGAGCGCATTCAGTCTGGAACCACATGCACTGCATTTCGTTAAGATTTTCCATTGGACCTGCTCCTTCCTAAACCAAGAACATTCAGACGTAAACATTTTATTAACATAGCTAGACAGTATTTTAAATGCTTTTTACTGATTATTACCCTCGTGAATTTCGCACAAACTGACGATGCCTCTTCAACTTTATTTGCTCGTAGAAGATACTTGGCACTTTTGGAGTTGATGAACCTGTCAGCCGTGTCCAACTCCCGAGCTTCATCCATCCATTCGGCAGCAGTGGACCACTCATTCAGATGTTTATAAATTCTGGCTTTGCACATAAACAGCTCAATTAATGTAGGAGTATGCTCAATGGCCTTTTCAATCCACTTCAAAGCTATGTCGCATTTCTTGAGATAATCGTAGTGTCGGGCAAGGAAGTAATACGTCCAAAGTAATGCTGATGCTGGCGCAAGGTCTTTGTCATCTGCAGATTCACACAACACGGTCAGTACTCGAAACAAGTGCATCATTAATTTATGTTCACTAACCTTCGAAAAACTTTTGGTTCTTCTCTAGGGACACAGCCATACTTTCGACTAGCTTTTCAACAGCCGCAGCCTTCCCTGGTTCTTTATAAAGGTGTTTTATATCGGTGAACACTGAAGGGGTGCCCTTTTCAAAATGGTTAACTAAGAAAGGCCTCAGGTAAGTCAACATTTTTTCGCCCGCCGTGACACACAAAATAAGTCTTTTGGGCAAGTAAGCTCTCGGGTATAGTTTACTGATTTCTTCGTACATCTTGACCATTTTTGCAGGGCTGTTCTCTATCTGCAAGGCCCGAGCCAGGCCATGATAATACGCTTCGTTTTCTTGATTCATCCGAATAAGCTTCCGGAAAGATGACTCCGCTTGAGCAAACTCCCCAAGGTTATGGTGTAACCGAGCTACAAAGTCAGATTTAAATAATAAGTTGATGGATTTACAGGGAGAGGAACTAAATGTGCTAATGCTATCCATACCTGTGCTTTCGTAAAAAGTGAACTTATCATAAATTTCTTCTTCATGGTCCAAGAGGAACTTTTTAGCGGCTATGAGATCAGCACTTTCTTCTAAAATAGTACTCTGGTACAAAAGCAGTTCACTTTTTTCAAAGTCGTAACCCTTTGAATCCTACGGAACGAAATAGAGTACAACGAATTAGATTGTTTACTTGTTCAGCATCTGGATTCATTATTACTTACATTTAAAGTTTTTCTAAATGCTTCTAATATTTTAAATGCCATCTCATAGTCTTTTAAAAGATGGTAAGCCATAGCCAACCCAATCCAGGACGCTCTTTGAGCTGGTTTAAGTTGGAATAGCTGGTTTCGAGTATCCTGAAAAAACAAACAGTCGAAATAATTAGACGCTGTAAACTGCTCCGTTTTTACACGCATTTCTGCTTAACATTACTACTACACTTGGCTAACTAATGAGTAACACAACATTCCACTCTGTAATCTCAACAAAATCTTAAGCGCTTACCCTGTAACCAACTAGATCCCGTATATGAATCTGCACTATAGAAAGTTCTCTCAATATCTGGACATTACTTGGATCCCACTTCAGTGCGTTCCTGTAACACTTTATTGCTTCATCATACTTCCGTTCAGATCTCTGTGGGGAGTCAAAATGTTACCATCAACATCAGACACCATTCCAATGATACCTAAATTTGACTTTAAAGTACCCACCTGTAGAAGTCCGAATACATGCCAACATGTGTGTGATTTTAGGTCATTCCTCAACCCCCTTCTGACGTAATCGTACGCGTCGTCTCTTCTTCCCAGAGCATTCAGGATAAGCCCTTTCATAGCCAGGGTTTCTGAACATAAAAATAGTACCCATTCAGTCGGAATATCAACAATCATTTCCCAGTAAAACTCGCGCCACCATTTAATTTGAATCAGCAGTCATTAACATAATTGTCACCCAAACAAACTGCTTTAATAACTTCATGATCCTTTTCTATGGCTTGTTTACTCACCTGCATGTTCCGAGTATAGGGGGTTTCCAAGAATTTGTTTGGCAAACTTGAGCCCATTCTTGTACAACTTGTGTTCGTAGCATTTCTAGAAATCAAAGTGGATTATCAACTAATAAGGCATTGAGATATTAAGGGAAAACAGCGAAATGCTTAAAACTCACTAGGATCCGTTTGAAGAGCGCGTTTTCCTTGGGTGGGAGCGACCTGTTCGTAGGAGCTGACGGATTAGCCGACATCGCCGCCTCCTACAATATTTTGCTTGAGGACCCCTCACAGCTTCTCGGGTCAATCAGGGGGAGGTTGAGGGCACAACAACGCGCCTTCCAGTATCCCAGTGACCTCCAGAAAATCCAGTCACTACTTTTAAAAGGATTTTGCTTAAACCTCGTGGACAATCCACTTACTCAATATGGCTGGTAGAGGCGCAAGCGTGAGTACGGGACGCTTAAAACTCCCTCCCCCTCCGGTCCGCCACCCCGATGGCTGGGGCAACTTGAACCCACTGCCCCTCCAGGGGTTTTTCATTCAGTGACCTGCAGCATCATTGTCACCTCCTCCAACCTGTCCGAAGGGTATGCTTCACACACATTAAAATTACACACACTCCCTCAGTGTAACTTTAAATGTTAACAAATTGGCTCAATTCCCATGAGATTTCTCCATGACTGCCACGACTATATTATACGGGAGACTCTGAGACTGCTGCGTGTGTACCCCAGTCCCCACAGTCAAAAGTTTTTAGATCTGTCTGTGTCGTGTCGGAAATAGTCGTCTGATATTGAAATTATTATGAAATTCACTGATCATTTTTGTTGTACACAAGAATACTTTTAATATATACGAATGTTTCCACACAAACTATATGCATTAGGGATGGAAAGTTACAATGTGCTTCGCATGGGCATTGTACAAGTCTTAATGTGGCAAAGATCATTTGCTTGCTTGGAATATTACAGTACTCTTTCTTATACACCTTGGATATTTATTGGATAACATGGATCACATTTACTAATTTAATCCTTAAATACATCCATTGTAGTTAAATATTCAGAGCTATCATTGCAGGATATCTATAGATAAAGTCCTTGGAGCCTTGTAATAGCGCACTGAGGCGTCACAATCATTTCATATTAACTTAAAAACGTGGAATACAGATCAGGATGATTGTGTGGAGATTGAAAAATTGTAATTGAAAAACACATGAAATCAAACAAGACATGTTGAACCTATATGTGGATTGTTACTTACGAAGTACGGAAGCGACGAATATTGTTGGTCTTCTCCCTAACTTGTTGCATTTTCCGCGACAAGCTAAGTATTCGTGTTTGAGGCGAGTGGTGATGACGAACTTTGTGCAATGACTTCTTGAACAAGAAGGTTGATAATTAATTAATTAAAAACAACTTGTTTCAAATGATTCGGGCAATAGATGGCCAAGTTAAATCCCGTGGCCAGACGCTACTGCTATGCTTAAAACTTAATAAAGTAGCTGACATAGGTTTTAGGTTCACTGGTTATCAGTTTATCAGTTCGACAATATTTATAAAAGTAAGCGAAAGGGTACATCAGTGTTCATCAATGTGTACATAATTATGCTACGCATGTAATCAGCATAATACAGATTTCATAAATTAGTAGCTGGTACTGAACCCACATATACGCTGATGCAGCGTAATTGTCCAACTAACCATTACTTATATAAAGGTACAATAGCTTGGGTGTAAAATGTATAACTTTATTCAACTACATATTTATAAGAGTATGTAGCAACGATTGTGTGCATCATTTGTATCTAAAAATAAATTTCAAAACGCAAATATTTTAAAACTATTTTTGTCGTCTCCCATGAAATTATGCTATAGTACGTCACATAGCTAGTGAAGTTATTTAGTTAATGACAACTTTGGAAAATCAATAATGTCAATAATCTACCTAATTGTATTCATTGGTCTTGAATAGTACAATGTAACGAGTTTGAAAATACATTCTGCAGAAACAAGTTCTACTCAATCAAGACTATATTTAACTATGGCACAATAATATAATACTCTACAAATCTTTTAGCGTTCTTGCGTTGCACATATGACATACGACAGTAGAATTCTTCAACAGTACATCTATGGATTACAACAAGACTACACGCATCAACTTTCATGCTAATCACACACACGCGATATCATCATTTTATATTGCGTAAAAGACGATCGCAGGATAAACTCCGCAACATAAAATATTCAAACAAAGCTGGACTTCTTCAAAAACATCTATTAATACAATCTATTAATATAACGATGTCAGTGCAATGTCGGTTAATGATGATTTTTCGGATTTGACTGATCAAAGTTTTATGACTACTTCATCAAATACTTTAAATACTTTGTAAGCAAAGAACGTATTGGGGTATGTTGTATGAAACTGCACAAAATGACTAACCTTTCGAATCCGCAATACGGTTTCAAGGAAAAACAGATAAATCAGTAAAAAGGACGCCACCACCGCAAAATGAAAAACTCCATATAAGAAATATTTTGTAGATATTTCCATATCTACTTTAGAAAATGGTTCAACAAAATCCGCTGAACATTCAAGTTATCAATTATTATATCTACTTCGATTGTTCAGGTACTGTGAAAGTCCAACTCATTGGTACAAAAGTTGCCATGATTGAATGTCGTGTGCTTTCTACCTTATATTTGATTATCCAAGCGATAAATATCTGTTTAGATTGTTAGAAAGATATACATTTTCTGATTTTAAGGTGAGGGTAGCATTATAAGTCTAGGATAACACTATATATATATTTTACCAATACCGCACTATTAGAATTTCCATGATTGTTTTTGTGTAACACTGTAATTAACAATTAAGGTAATGATTCCAGTCAAGTTTACATATCAGGCATTCAAGTCACTCCAGTTTTTATAAAGATCACCACTAACAATAAGAATGGAGAGTATCCACAGCGGCAGAATTACAGTCTTTCGGAAATTAAATTAGAAAAATATGTACCATTAAATTGTAATGAATAGGCCGAGAATTCGCAGTCCGCATAACATAACTGCATACATAGAGCACTTGTTATTTTTAGACGGTGTGCGACGAAAGCTGGTTATAATGCAAACCTTAACAATGAAGTTCTTCTAAATATTTGTATGCAAATACTCTTAAGTCAGATTAGTTACATCACGGCTTGCTGATAGAATTGTTTCGTAGTTTTCTTTCTCGTTCTTCCATTGTAGTTTTAAGGGCTTGCGTCATGACTGGATCGATCAAACGATACTCTACTGAATCGTTGGGGTCGGAATGTGCAGTTTTCTTCGGATTTGAAGGAAATTTAGGCGAGTCTTTCCCACGCATAGTTTGGCAATCAATCTGAAGATAGGTTCCTTGTAAATCTTTAGCTTGTTCGTACTCGTGATAGATAATTGGTCGTCTGTCATTTGGAGACAGTACAGGTCCTGCTCTACGGTGTAAGTTGGAGGGCAAAGTACCGACGTTGCCTCTACCTGACCAACTATCTTGACTATGGACTTGAGATTTCACTTGAGCTGGCGTAGGACCCAATGTGAGAGGGCCGTGTCCGTCCAAAGGTTTTCGACTCCGATCAATCAACGGTCCAGTGACTACACCTGGACGGTACTGTCGAGATGGTAAAGTCATTGTTCCACTATTATAAGATGGCGTCGGAAGCTTTTGAGAGGTAGAAAAGCGACTTGCAATAGGAGATCGAAAATTTGTGTCAGCAGCTGCAGTTTCTCTTCTCAGTGGTTTGAGATTGCGATCAACTACAGGTGGTGGTGTGGTAGTATTTTTTGAACTCGAGGACTTTGCAGATCCAGGCGGAATACAAGGGCCACTAACGACAGTTCGCGAATTTTTAGCATCCATTAATTCGGCTGTGTTACAGTACACTACTCCAGCAGATCCAGGAGGTGAATGAAGAGACGAACATGTAGACGACGAATCATGAGTTTCTTCCGCCTCCGTGAGAGGTTTAACAGTTCCATTCCCACCGCTTCCCGCAGGACCTGATGGCTGTGGCGATGAAACCGTTACAGCTATCGAAGCCGGACTCTTCTTCGGAGGACGCGGTGGTGCAACAACATTTGGTGGAGCTGTACTGGTTTTAGTCGTATCAGTGGATGAATTCTCTGCGCAGCTATGGTCCCGCTTCTTTGGATGAGTAGCCCAGTTGACTTTCGGTGGAAATTCGAACAACGTGATATTTCCATACGTAACGGTTTGACTTTCAGTTGACTCATTGAACGGAATAGGTTTCCCCGCAAAGCATTCAGAGAGTGGCTGGTAGGGGCCTGAAGGAATTTTATTTGACAGCGTTGGACTGCTCTCATCACTTTCAGTCGCATCTTCATTCCTTGGGCAACTGTTATTGTTAGGTTGATTTTCGTCTCCAGCTTTAGTATACACTGAAAATAAAAAAACAAGAGTCTCTTAGTCCCTCATAGAACATTCAAAACATGATATATGGTTATCCTTCTGTCCCAAGAATCTACTTGTCTTTCTTACCAATAGTCCCCCTTCCATCATTTTCCTCCTGGACACTTTTGAGACAACAGACTTGACACAGCCCTCTTATCCATTTGTACATTTCTGCTTCACTCTCAGCAGAGAGATTATATGTTCTATTAGGTGTGCGAATTTGAAAGGTAAACCGATGTCTCTCTTGCCCAGCTACTGGTCCCACAAGCTAAAAACAGTACATCATTATTATACAAAACAACCATGTTAAAAACAAGAACCCCCTCCGCCTCAATTCCCCTTCAGTTTATGTTTTCCAAAAAACCTCTACCAACCAAAAACAAATCCACATTACCTTTTCACACTCATCCAGATCAACACGACCTTTCAACCTCCTACAAGACTCGTCGGTGAAGTACTGCAACACAAATTGATTCGGAAACGATCCACTCCTCAACACAAACCACCTCCTTCGCCATCGCTGCTCAGAAACCAAAACACAACCAAAGAATCAAATAACTAAACCTTTATCCCACCCCCTCACCCACTCCCTACTCAAAATCAATCGTATAATCTCCTTACATGTCTAAATATCCCTTTCGACGGCGGAGACTTGGTGAGCCATCCCTGATGAACAACATCCGATGGAGAGGACATATTTCAGCAACTTAATTCCCCCCAAACAAAACACAATAGCAAAACTCCCTAAAACTAAAACACCTCCGAGAACGACCCACTCACTTCCAAAACAAAACCACCTAAAGATTAACCGATGAGAACCCTTCCCACTCACGGAAAACCCATCCCACTCAACGGCTCCAATAAAATCCTCCTCGACGCCAACAATAAAAGACGGTGGGGAAACAAAAGTCCACCTGGGAGAAGTTGTCGTCGTCCTCCTCCTCACTTTCTCTCAAAAACGAAAATAAACACTCCTCCTTCGTCACTCGCTCACTTCTCACTGCGGTGGTGGTGGTGGTGTCTCCTCATTGTCGTCGTCGTCACAAACACTCCTCACACATTCAACTTGGGCCACTCCACACACACAGTAGAACAGAGGATGATCAACTTGTTATTAAACTTTTATTGCTTTTCTCCTTTCACTCCCTTTGTCCCTGTGTGTAGTTTAATGTAAACAAAACACAAATCACCTTAAAATATGTTGACACACACAACGAATATCCAAAAATGTTTACTCACACACTCTTGTGATCACTCACAGTTTTCCTTAATCAGATCATCTTCTTCCTATCAGATGTGGTGGTGGTGGTGATGAGGATTTGAGGATGGAGAGATGGTTACTGTATATGTAATGTGTGTGTGTGTAGGATGATCTGTAGTATTGAATATTGTGTAGGCAAATCTTAATACCAGCTTAACACAATATTATTGGAGAGAGAGGAGTTTAAGTCCAAAAAGTACTGAGAGAACAATGGTTTCTACTAATTTTTCTCCTCCGTCCTTTCTTTGTGTAGGCAGAGTGAACACTGAGAATTTAGTGTACACGAGGAGTTGGACTAAATATCGATGAAAGTTTGTGTAGGTTGTTATAAAATGTTATTAAAGAAAAAGATAGAGAGGTTGTTGGTTGTAGGTAGGTGACGAAATGTTTATAAACTGATCACACACTCTGTTTTGTTTCCAACTGAATGCATATAAAGTATTGTGTGTCTTTGCTCCTGTCGAGGACGAATTTTAGTACTGTGAAGAAATAGTATATGTGTGGAGAGTGTAGGTATATTACGATTAAACGATTAACGGGGAGTCGGTACTAATATTTTAATATTGTTGAGTGATATAAATATATTAAATATACAGATTAAGTATGGCTGGAGTACAAAGTACAATGCATGCACTCTCAGTTTTGTGTAACTAGTAGGTTATATTTACATTACGTGTGCGTTACAATAAGTCTTTACTACTTGTTGTGTATATTAGATTTTAGTTTTGTAGTTTGTAGTTAGTGTAGCTACACAAGTAGAGTTGTGAGTTAGCTAAATTTTTCCAAGTGATTGAGTTACGACATGATGGTGTCAATACTGTCAATATAGTCAATATTAGGCGTTTGATATTCGTCTTGTTTTGATTAATGTGTTGTATTCTCTCAGCCTTCAAGGAGGAAGTAAATGCAAGTCAAAAACTTGAAAGTCTTCGTGGTTGAATTTTAGATGTACTTTAGTTCCAGGAGGATTCTTTCTTCAGTTGTTTTGGCAGTTTCAAGTCGCAAGAAAAAATAAAATCATCATATTACCGTCTTATCAGATGCTTGTATTCAATTTTCAGCCTTCACTCACTACGTACGTACTCAGAGAGTATTATAAAGTCTTTTAACTTTTAACTCGAAAGTAAATGGTAACCAAGGGGGGAGGTGATGATGATGGTGGTGGTAAGGAAAGAGATTCTATCAGTTTTGGTGTGTTGGTACCTTGTGGAATATTTTTGGAAATTTGAGAAGTGTTCTTCATGAATTGTTCAAGAGTTCATGTGACGCCACAAAGTGGAACAAAAATCATGAAGAGTGTATTGGGAATATTGATGTGTGATTTGTCTTTACTGCTTTATTTTTTCGATTTGCTTAATGCTTCTCCTGTTCAGCGTGTAGTTGGACAGTTGGATGATTCTTTCATTACTGGTTAGATTTACATATCATGCTTTTTGCAGTTTGGCAGGGTCACTTATGTCAATCACACAAGTGGGTATGTTTGTTTGTATAGATTTATCAAGGTACTCTAATATACTTAATTTTTGGGCGTGGGTATTTGATACTTTAATGTAGCTCATTATACAACAGCTCACGGTGAATATCAGTATTAATAAGTATGAGTGGTTGGACTTATGGAAAGATGAAAAACTGTTATCCTTGTGTTCCTTTATATTCCTTCAATCTGTGATTAACTGGGTTTATGATTGTACTTCAAAAGTATTTTGCTTGTTAGGGATAGATCACACAATTATTGTTCTTACTGACCGTAGTCTGCAATCGAAGGGGTAATGTGGTCATTATATAATATTAACTGTGCAACTGAATAATCTGTAAATGGTTGATTACCAGACACACACACGAGTTATGTAAGACGATAAGATACCAGAGTTGTGCGATTTTCTGAAGATTAGTATTCTTCATCTGAGAAGTTTATGCATCGGTGTTTACTTGTGTAGTTGCGTATTAATTATTTTGGAGTCCACTGGCGACATGTTGCCTGGTCTTGTGGTGGTATTGACGTATTATTGTTTTTAATCAATTGGTGCTTACGTATATTGCTTATAATTACTCCCCCATGCGTCCGTCACCTTATTATTTTACACTCAGCTAGTGAACTAGTCTATTGGTATATCTCAAAGGCACGCAGACTTTTATGATACTGAGAAACTTCGTCTGCTTTGCTTAAAACATAAATCCTGTTTATCGACATCATCAATTCCAATAAAAACTTTTTGTCAATTACAAACGATATCTTAGCTTTTCTGGACTGTCCAGTTGCTGCATAGCGCATAGCTGAAGGAGTGGAACGGCTCACTCAACAGAAGTGGAAGCCGCGCCGGTGAGAGAGACTGCAGACGAGATATCAAAAATCAAATGATAATATGATTATGATATCCACCCACGTAACTGAACGGGCACAGTTGGCATATGCAAAAATGTAACAACCACAATAAAATATCAACTGGGCTTCTTAAAGCATAATGCACACACAAATTCTACCTGCAATGTACAGCTATTCAAGTGCACTTAATTAGTAGATTACTACGAGTTTGCATTTGTGGCGTCTGCATTTCAGCAGGTGTCTGCATATAATGAACATGTAGAGTCCAGTGCACACCAGTTACTCTGAATGTCTACTGTGGTTGACAGTTCTCAGACTTTTATGAAATAAAGATAGTGAAGTAATTAGAAGCAAATCTCACGTGAAGAGTGATAGGTGAACAATACGAATGGCATTTTGAAGTGCCCAGTGAGTCGTGGGTTTAATGAATTGCGTTGATGGTACAATGTGTCACT
This sequence comes from Isotomurus graminis, assembly GCA_034696565.1. NCBI lineage: Eukaryota > Metazoa > Arthropoda > Collembola > Entomobryomorpha > Isotomidae > Isotomurus > Isotomurus graminis. Next base: position 22,707 of record JAQGAB010000044.1, read on the forward strand.
TGTTCAGCTATGCCTACGCACTCATTATCAGAGAATAATACAGTAAGTTGGTGGAAAGTAGCCGAGAGATACACAATAATATTTCATATGGTGAAAGGCGAAGAATAATGTTTCTATGTGCTTATATATTGTCGTACATCTTGATTAGTAATTACGACAAGGAGGAGAGTCCCAAGTACTCAGCAACTCTGCTCTAAAGTATTAAAGCCTACAAACAAATCAACGATGGTGATCAACTGATGTACAAAACACCCACCCTCTTCCAGATATCACACGTACGGGTATCATAATCATACAAATATACAAGGGATCCACATATCCGAGGGAACTTGTCCAGAAGCAGAATCCGACCTCCTTTTCTAACTCCCTGTGACTCACTCTTCTTGGAACATCCAACAACACCCATCAACAAAATCATTTTTGGAAATCAGCTATAGATGATGCCTTCCTACATATTCCTATATAATATGTTCATTTGTGTTAGCATCTGCTCAAATTAATGCCAGCATGGTACGAAAACCATGAGTTTCATGAGAGTCTATATATATTGCATATTGAGCCACCTGGTTATACAAGATTCGCACACGTAATTAAGAGAGCTGAACAAAGGATTCATGCATCAAATGAATTTAAATCCCATTATACATACACAACTACTAGAATCTCTTTGGTGTACAAAGGAATAAAGTTCCTAGTATCCAGATGTTCTCTGGTACTAGTTTATCTTGTACCCAACCCATATAAAATATCCTTTGAGTATTTAGTATTTAACATACATAGGAAAGTTCCAAATGAAAGTTTCCGAATTCCTTGTTGAGAGAAAAATCTCATTACCCATGTCTCTCATCTCCCATAGCTATTTCCCCGAGTACCCATAAACTCACACACACACACACACTTACATGTATGTGCGTGTTAGCATCCTATCTTATCAATCATTTAGCTTATCGACCTCAACCAATAAATACAAATTTTAGTCTTTGACGATTCACATAGTTAGAATTCCTTTTATCATGTCTGAAAAGCATCATTTCGAGTCTCTTCATCATTCCATACATATATTCGTATAAAATTTAAGTAGGAGAATCTACGAATGAGTTTCACATAGAAAGCAAGAGAAAGACTGACGTCGCCACTCAGGAAGATTGGCCTATAAAATAAGGGAAAGTCAGAAGCGTAGAAAACACCTATGAACCCAGACTCTGTAACCACCACCATTCATCCAGAGTGAAAGCCAATATGCCTGCCTTTCACCAGCCTAGCAACTTCCTCTCTCTCCTACTACACAAATACTAGGCGGCTTATAGACGGGGACCCATGGAGACTTTATTGGCATATGGTTGGTAGGAGGGCATCATCATCCAGTGGTAGTCTGGGTATTGTGGTGGTGGTGGTAGTTGAATCCTACCTAACAACTGTCATCCGGGCCTCTTTTCTGAGTTACCACAGCCTCTTCTTCAGCCTCTGCAGCTGATTCTTCCTTTCTCGTCTTATCTGCTGCGCTTCCAGGTGACCACTTCTCGACCTCCCCACCTGCCAACCCAAAACATAACAAAGACTACTCTACACCACCATTTAATTCCCAACTGTATAAAACGAGTCATCATCATTGCACCCATGACTTAAGTGAGTGTCCCTGTGAGAGAAAAGAAATACGGAATCACAGAGAAATACAAACTGTTGTTGTGACCTGTGACCTGTTTTAAGGTCAACCAGAATAACAAGTTAAATGTGACTCTTTTGGCATTTACATTTTTGGCGAATAATACTGACTGACACAAAGAGAGTGTGAGAGAAGTGAGAAAGCATTATTATTATGGAGAAGCACATGATGATCGTTTAAATACATGCAAAAATACAAACACACACACATTGGGTTTAAAGGAGTAGGCGTAATCTTAAACTGTGTGTTTGTGTGTATATCTGATATTTTTAATGATCTTGTATACTTTAGTAACAAATATCACACGTCAATATGAGTCAAACGCTTCAAACCAATTTAATAGAGTTTAACCAAAGTTCAGAATACGTTAAGCTATAATTGCAAAAGCTACCCTTAATTCTCTTGTTGTATATAAAAAGAGAGCTATAATTAACTGTCATTCAACTTATCAAGCGCTTTTTTAATAAGTACAACTGTTTCTCATCATAGTTTTGTTCATAATTAAGTTCACTGTGTTCATCATTTCAATATTACTTAATAATAGATTAATATAGAGGACAGTTGTTGGGGAGAGAATACACAGAATCCGCAGAGTTTAGTTACATACATGAGTTATGTATGAAATGTGGGATTAAATTATCGCTCATTAAGAAGATTGTAGAGGTGGAGGAGTTGTTAGAGAACGTTAATTCTGAGGTGGTTTTCATAATGCAAGTGATACACACCACCACGTGAGGTTGTGAAATGGAAGGTGACTTCGGCAACAGAATTTATTGCTCAGAGGCTGATGATGAAGATCGGAGCAATAGTGGGAGTGGTTCGTCGACGACTTAATAATATGAGAAGCTCAGCAGCACTTTCTATCATTGGTGACTTGTGAATGATTCCAAGTCTCCTTTTTTCCAATGGGGTCTATTGCCTCTGTGCTGCAGTGGAAATGCAGCACGTGTTATCATATCAATCCTACTGAAATCTCCAGGTATATAGTTGTGTTTGGGGATAGAGAGATAATCATAAGATAAGGTTGATTAAAAATGTTGGATTTTCAGGTGCATCAAGTGTGGCAGTGATCGACTATTCTTAAGTCCGTCAAAACGCTCGGCTGCAGTGTTCATAGATCAACCCCCATATCAGGCTCAGAATAAACTTAATGAATTCATGGAAGTTGATTCCAGTCAGGCAGCTGCTGCTCAGTGCTCCAATAATCACCAATCTGTTTCTTTTGAATGTCGACTGGAAGAACCCACCAGTATTGAATGGTAAGAGTACGGATGTAAAATTAAAGGTAGGAATGAAAGGGTATTAAAGTATTTTGTGTGGTATTGATTTATCCAGCACAACCCATGAAAATGTTTCCAGCGAAATTGTCCAATCTCCGGATTCCTCAGGACCCTTGGAGTGTCCGGAGGAATGTTCTAATCTACCGAGTGGAGGATCTCAGTCTCCAGACAATGATTCGTTAAATTCTCCAGTAAAACTCTCTCGTAGAAGCTCAAGAAGTCACTGCTTTGCTGATGATATCCCAAATACTCACCTCGTAAATTCGTCACCTCCGATCTCTTCTACCTCAGACACAATCTCCAATGACACCAGCGTCAGTTTAAGCACCACGGAAAGATCTCAACAGCCTGCAACGACTTTCGGAATTAATGAATCTTATAAACGGAAAAAAGTTAACCCGTCTAGTCTCAATACACTGCCTCGAAGGGAAACGTCTCATGAGAAAGGCGTTAGGATATTACAAGAAAGGAGCTTTCTCACTCGCTCAGCTACGGATTCTAATATTCCACGTCGTGAAGTCATTGTCTTTTCCAATCATGGAATGCAAGAAGCCCCCGCCCTTAGTACCCGTGAATCTCAACGTGATGAGAAACTGCAGAGACCTGTCACAGACCCACTGTGGTCAGATGCCCTCAACTCTATTAAAATAGCTTCTCTCACTGGTATACGGGAAGCCACAGTTAAGAATCTCAAGTGCCCTTATTCTCAGCCGAAAAATGGAGTCAAAAGTGTGAAGCCGGAAACTGAGTTCGTGAAGAGCGAATTAGACGAAGGTGGCACGTTACTCACCTTTGAGAAAGACACGGTTCGCTTTGAAAATAGTCCTCCGCGGAAACTGTCCCACGCACAATACAAAGACCAAAAACTAAAGTTGTCGCACGAAAAGCCAAATTCACTGGTTGGTGATAAGGTAAATCATCGCAGAAAATCTCACGAGAAATCGTCTACAAGCGTTGTATCTGCAAGCACTTCAAGCACGAGTTCCGGAGCACTCGAAAGTTTGACTAAATCTTCAGCTTTGCTAGGCGGAGGTTCCAAAGAAACTGTGACGGGCTCAGTTAATGGCTCCAGTAAGTCTAGTTTTAGCTCATTTGTTCCAGAAAATAATCTGAAGACAGAACAGCCAAGTGTACCAGAGTCTTCGAAGACACGTAAAGAAGTTGTTGTTAGAGATCCCTCTGACTCAAGCGCTACAAGTTTAAGTGAACTACCAAGTAAAAGTAGTGAAACAAAAGGTACTCCGACATCGAGTACATCTACGAGGTCCTCCTCCTCCACCACGGATTTGCACTCGAAGAAGAAACCCAAGTCCAAAGATAAGTTTCTGAGTTTAGCAAATAACGAAGTAGAAGACTTGAAGTTCATAGACGATGACGAACAAACCTCGTTTACCAGTCTTGACACAGCGGAAACAGTGAATGGTCGACGATCTTCGTTGCCAACGAGTGGACCACTGAGTCTAGATTCTGATTTCCAAGATCTCAGTGTTTTGCAAAGGTGGACGTGCACTAAATGCACTTTCGTTAGTCAGTTGTCGTCGACCAAATGTGAATCATGTGGGGTGGAGAAAACTCATGAAGCACAAGTTATGAAGACTAAAGCTCTAAGACTGTCAAGCGATGAAGCTGTCAAGCCCAGGAAGAAGATTGAACGCCCTAAGTCTGTAGCAATGGCTGAATACTGGACATGTCCGGTATGTACTTTGCAAAACCCGTTGTACTCCATTCGATGTCAAGCTTGCCAATGGGATAAAAACAAAGATTACAAGGTAATGTTGGCAAAGATTTTACATACCTATGTGTAATAGATACTATGTTGATGAATTGTATTTAATTTTAACCAATTTTTTCCCAACGTTAGGGAGCCAACGGGTACATAAAGAAGAAGTGGTCATGCCTTCAATGCACTTTCAAAAATCCAATGAAAGCAGCATCGTGTGAAATGTGCCAAGGACCAAGAAAATTTGCATCGACCGGTGGATCTTCCTCCATGCCGACGACTATTTCCGCTTCCAAGAGAGGAACAAGACAGAAATATCACGAGATCGTCGCCTATTGCCTGAAAACGGGTGATCCATTCGTGGATGACTCGTTTCCTCCTGCTCCACGTTCATTGTATTACAATCCAAAGCTGTCCACTTCCAATGGGGATTTGGTTTCCCAATGGCTACGTCCTAAAATTATCGTTACCGAACAAGCTGGAGAAAGTTTGTCTTGGGCTGTGTTTAGAACTCCTCTACCCTCGGATATTTCTCAAGGTGAGGTTTCCCATTGTTTTCCATATTCATTAATCTAAATGTACAATTTTTAATTTTTACGATGCAGGTGTTCTTGGGAATTGTTGGCTCCTGAGTGCTCTCGCAGTGATTGCTGAAAGGAAAGAGCTGGTGGAAAAAATTCTCGTTACAAGAGAAATCTGCTCCTCTGGGGCGTATATGATCAGATTGTGTAAAGATGGATCATGGACCACTGTGATAATTGATGACCTTTTCCCCTGTGATAGAAGAAAACGATTAGTTTATTCACAGGTACATTGACAGGAATTTTTATTAATTCAGTGTGTCTCAATCCACATTTATCTTACAGGCTAAGCGACGCCAGCTCTGGGTTCCATTAATTGAGAAAGCAGTTGCTAAAGTGCATGGTTGCTATGAGGCTTTGGTTTCCGGAAGAGCAATAGAAGGTTTGGCAACTTTGACTGGATGTCCTTGTGAAAGCATCCCATTGCAAGTATGGCTCTTATTCTGTTTGTTTCCTTACTAACCTTTGGAAATTGTCTAATGGATTTTCTTTTATAGAGTGGAGCTGATGAAGAACTGGATCGAGACTTAGTGTGGGCCCAACTTCTGTCATGTCACGCAGCCCGGTTTTTAATGGGGGCATCATGTGGAGGAGGTAACATGAAAGTTGATGAGGATGAATATCGTGAGAAAGGTTTGAGACCAAGACATGCCTACTCCGTTCTAAATGTGGATGGTTCGAATGGCTTAAGGTATATAAACAAATTTGTCTACCACTGTTTGATCGTTTATCACTAAAAGTGTTTTTGTAGGCTTTTGAGACTCCGCAATCCTTGGGGTCGATACAGCTGGAAAGGTGACTGGAGTGACTCATCACCAGTGTGGTCACAAGAATTAAAAGATAAATTAATGCCTCGAGGAGCCGATGATGGCGTTTTTTGGATTTCATTTGATGACATGCTAAAGTAAGTAGTGACGGCGGATTGGTGTGTGGAACTTCTAAATTGATTTTTCACACATGTGTGCCTAATTGACAGGTACTTTGACTGCATTGACGTATGCAAAGTAAGGAATGGTTGGCACGAAAGAAGACTTCAGGGCACGCTACCCCCTTCAGCTGATTTGCAACACTTGTCTTGTATTCTGATAACTGTGATGGAAGCCACTGAAATTGAAATCTCCCTGTTTCAAGAAGGCCATAGGTAAAGCTGCTGGAGAGATCTCCAATCGATAGTAGCAAACTTTTATCAGTTGATTTGATTTCAGGAACTCGGAGAAATCTCAACGATCTCAACTAGACCTCTGCGTTGTTTTATTCCGAGGATTAGAAACCAGTCAGAGCGATTCCCAAAAGCTGGTTCTTGGTAGACTTGTAGAGCATTCGAAACGTCAAGTTCGAGGGTTCGTCGGCTGTCACAAAATGATTGAACCTGGTTTCTACTTGGCTGTACCTCTCGCTTTCAATCACTGGCATAGCGGTGAGAATACAAAACCTTGGCTAATATGAATCCGAAATTATTTACATTTTAACCTTTTCAGGTGTTGAATTTCCATACCCCCGTTACGTTATGTCCCTCCACTCGTCTAAGAAGGTGCTATCAGACCAGATCGCTCCACCGCCGTACATGTTGGCTGATGCGATAATTCGACTGACTATGGAGCGGGGTCAGCGTCATGAAGGGAGAGAGGGTATGACGGCCTACTATCTAACTAAAGGATGGGCAGGATTAGTTGTCGTTGTTGAAAATCGACATGAGGACAAGTGGATTCAAGTCAAGTGTGACTGCCAAGAAAGTTACAACGTCGTTTCGACTAGAAACCAATTGAAAACTGTCGATGCTGTTCCGCCTTTACACAGGTAAACATGAAACCTGACAGTTTAGGATTTTAGAATTCCCATCTAATAATAACCCATGTATATTTTTTTCAGGCAAGTAATCATCGTTCTGACTCAGCTAGAAGGTAGTGGAGGATTTAGCATCGCACATCGATTAACTCATCGTCCATCTTTAACAAATGGGTTGCATGATTGGGGTCCTGCAAACGTGGATCACTGGCCGGTTGTAGGTCAAGAGGTGGAAGGACTTCATGCCCCCAGACCCATTTGATGCAATTCAGGCATTAAGAATAATCCTTATTTTCAATCGCAATATACTTCAGTCGCAAATTTATCACCCTTGTAATACCACTTTCCACGTTCGGAAGCAATTGTAACGTGTGCGTGGTTGACTGGCTGTGCGCCAGGTATTTTCTATCGAATCATATTGTTTCATATTAATTCAGTACTCTTGCTTTACTTTCTGCCCTAAGTTGCAATTTGAACGGGTGCACAATTAATTATAGTTCCGAGAATGTTTCACTATTTTATGACTATCTTTTGTGCTTCGTAAACTTTGTAGGTTTATTAGTTGTTATTTCTTGTGACCAAATGGACGGAAATGTTAATTATAATATCCCATATGCTTTTCAATCTTTTAGCATTTAACAAGTCATTGCTGCGTGCAACGGAATTGATTCACCGCATCTTTTAGTCAACTTTTATCTTGAAACTTAATTCCTTTGCAATATCCTGCTCATTGACATCAAGCATAATATATTTTAGACTCGCTATTAATCTCATTATGAATCTGATGAATGCATCAAGTATGTGAAGCTAAATATTAATCTACGTTTTCTGCTGGAATATCAAAGGATCTGCAAAATTGGTTGCTTATCCATGACACAATAATTTGTTAATTCTGTTGAGTGAACAATTACGAATCAATTGAATTTCAATTACAGAATTATCATCGAAAGTGATCAAAATACATAATAGAAAAACTGTCCAAAGATTTAGAATATTAACGATGCTTCAGCTACGTAATACTGTTCCACGTAATTTCTCGCTGAGGAATGGATAGAAGTCTCCGATTGCGTCCCTGTTTAACAAAACAATAATTCTGGTGAAGTCTTATTTATCTTTGATTTACTATTGTAAAATAATATGAGTCGGAGTTTGCACTAATTGTAAACTTAATTTTTATCACGATTATAAATTAATAAAATGTATAACCATACACTATTCATTCGGAAGGAATAATAAAGTACCCTATAATTCTTAACTTAATCGTTCTGACGTACTAATAACTGTTTCTTGGAAATTCTGCATGGACATAAAGAATTAAATGACACACTGTTGTTTTATTGCAATTGAGAAATTTATTTTCAAAAATATCAATCGACAAGTCAACTGATTTTAGATGAAAACAAGTAGTTCAACAGTTAACAAACGTAGCTTTATCGAACAAAAAAATCCATTCTCCATAGTCGAGGAAATAAGGTCGTCGTAAAAAATATTTCACATTTAACAGGGATTCATTCTTCTGTAACGAGAGGGTAAAATTGGAGTGCTCCAAAGCAACCAGGAATCAACATCCCACGTTTTAAGAATTAAAATAATCAAAAGGTTATATGTATGAATTATTTCCACTTTTGGCATCAGACTGACTATACAACTATTATTAATAAAGTTAAACAATTAAACATGTTCACTAGGTGGAACGTTAAATAACATCAGCACATAGTACAATTTCGAGGCACTCAAACGTAAACCATAAATACAATCATCTTTGTAATATATCCTAACATAATTATACATTCACATTTAGACACCACAGTCCACTTAACCTAAGAATATCAAGGCACGAAATGATTGTCTGGAGAGTCACGTATATAAGTCTCCTTTCTTCACACAAAATACTATTTATTACACGACCAGAGCAGTCGCAAGGTGATTAAAAGGACACAGAACTCGCAAAGATGAATGGGAATTACGGTAACGCATCAGCCAATTTTTCTTTTCAGGCAAAAACCCTTTTCTACTAGAATATAGAACTGAAAATTACATCACACACGATTCTAATGTTAACGTGGATGAATTTTTTCGAAACTCTGATTTGAAAAAAAAATGAAGTATAATAAAATTGTTAGTACATTTTTGGGTTTCCAGTACGAAAAATGATGAGAAATGAATGTTTGTCGACTGTAATTCTAATTCTATCTCTCCTTTATGCCCGCTGCTATAATAATTGGATTGGAGTTGAGATTGCAGAATATTTATCATGGCGATTGATTGTTGACCTCATTGGTGAGATTTGCTTAGCAAGTGAGAATTAAAGTCGTAGACATTCGTACAAGATTCTCCGCAAATGTTACACCGCCAAGGGTTTGACTCAGAATGGCATCCTTTGTGCAAAAAGTATAAAGTTTTGTCAGGGAAAATAATCCCACAGTAGATGCATTGATGAACAGCTGAAAATGGAAGTCCCCGTCGACCAAGTGTTGCACTACCGGTTCCAGGCTCTGGAGTGTTTGAAGAGGTTATGGCTTCTCCGTCAGAGTTCTACAAATATACGAAAGAGATTTGTTAAGTAGTGCAAATTAAACAATGCTGGATGCGTTTGAGACTTTCTTTGGTCTCACTGACCTGATTTTGAAACACACACACAGTCGAGTTTCCTAAGCTGCCGTCGTCAAGACGTGGCCTTGAAGAACCTGAAGTAGTATTTTCATTAGCCTGAGAAATTTCCTTTGCTCTCCAGTCTTCCTTAAGCAATGATTTAAGCGGAGAGACTTTCAGCAATGAAGATGAACTGCATTTTGGGCTCGGACTTGAAGAAGACCTTGAATGAATTGAAGTTTGTGATTAGTTTGTTCTAGTCTAGTATGAAAATCAAATTAATATGCATCTCAAAATACCTGTATGAATTTCCATTTCCTGGGGAAAGATCTTCCGGCATTTCTTGAACGTCATCAGCATCTTCATTAATATCAATCATGTCTTTTGATCTCATCCGTCCAGAGCCGTTGCATTCTTCTGAGGAGTTGTGATGGTCCATGATTTCTTTCTTTACTACAATAGTAATTAAATCAGAGCTTGATGGAACGTTGGATGAATTTGATCCGGAGTCAGATTGCGGCGAGATGTTCTGAGACGGTGTGGCACTTCGTAGTCCTTCAAAATTGAAGTCAGTAGGTTAAAAACATATCGTTATAATGCATAATATAGTCTGTGTTTTCATTATTGAGAAGTTCATACCATGTTTCCGGTCATCAATATTATATGAATAACTGGAATCGGCAGTGAAAGCAAAGTGAGATGGGTACGGAGAATTGGAAGATATTTCGATTTGAGGCACCAGGAAGTGAGAAGGGACCATGGAAGAGTCTGTACTTTTGTCTCTATCTTCAAATCCTAATGCATGAGCTAATTCACTGTACTCCCCGTGGTTGGGTCCTGGAGACGCGGAAGCTCGGCCATTAGAAGAGCACAGCATTGAAGGAGAATGTGGCATCGGATTGTCAAGATCAATTCCATGGCGAGAGTAGAAATGAACCCGAAGAGATTTCATGGAACCTACGAAGAACACATGCATAAAGGTAAATACATCAATTTGATATACAGTCAAAATTGTTTCGGATCAACGCACCTGCTTTATACGCACAAAGTGGACATGCCTTCACTATGTCCTGGGAACCACCAACATGCTCGTTTTGAAAATGTGCTCTCATCGCTATTTGACGTTGGAATCCCTGCAATCCAAAATCAATACAGTTCAGAGTTACAAATATTTAGTTGCATGAGTTTCCAGTTTATTATTTGCTCAGCTTACTTTGTTGCATATCGGGCAACGGAATGGGAGAAGTTTTGAATGTGTTCCCATGTGTTCTGCCAAGTGATCCTTTCTAAAGAACCTACAGAGTTTTCTAAAATTTAGTAACGCTTGAATATAGTTTAGGGTCAGTTCTGAAACCGAGTGTTGAAATATGGTGACTTCCGATGCAGTGAGTTAATATATAAAAGACCCGTGAATGTCTAGGGTTAATATGAGTTGAGTGGCAGTTCCATGAATTTTGCGAGTCACTCAATGAGCATAATGAATTGTGACTTGTCTGTTAGTATTCACAATCACAATCAGCTTTGACTCACCTTTTTTGACAGATCTTGCATTCAAACGGTTTGATACCCGTGTGTCTCATCCGATGTCTGCGCATATTGGCACCATTTGAAAACCGCATGTTACAGACATCGCATTCGAACATTTTGCTTTTAGAAGAGTCGTCTGATTTGGTATGAGAGCCCATGGTGTCATCTCCGTCCGGTCCAATTTCAGCATCTGAGTTCTGTAGAGATACACACAAAATCACGAATACACCCTTTAGTAGTCTTCTACATTGTTTTCGGGATGCCAAAATTGACAAATTATGCTCAATTTTTCACTGGATTTGCAAGGAAAACTCAGCAGATATTTTAGGTACAGTGAACAGGTACAATGAGCGTTGTGTAACTCGAAAATACACTATTTCTCTGCGCCCCTCAGCACAGCTAACGATAAAGTAGTCGAAATCGAATAATTCGATAGACAATTCACGCACCTCTCCGGATGTGAACGAATTGGCTATGCCACCTTCTTTGGATATGGGTCCATTGCTGCAATCATCATCATCTTGATTCTGGTCATCCACATGCATACTCTCACGACTATTTCCATTGCAAATCATGGAAATCAAGGATGATCCAGATTTCATGGAGGACAAGCTGTTGTTATTCGACTCTTTAAGTCGTATCTTCTTTGGAAGTACAACGACATGATGCTGGTCTTCTCCACTGGAATCATCTCCAGTGGACCCACTGCTCGAGTGCATCCCCGTTGACGACCCACTGCTTGTTCCATTGAGCAACGATAACTTCGGCAAGGGATCGTTTACTGGATTATGGCGAATTGGAATTTCAATTTGAGTCTCTCCCGACATCACAAACGGATGTGTTCACGCACTATTCTACTTTTGACGATGTACCCTGTGGTTCTATGAAATCTCGAAGCTCCTTCCGAAATACAAGGACTACTTGTTCCATTCCATTCGCATTAATTGGTCCTTATACAATTTTTTTATCACAGTGGAAAGTTTTCCAAACTTTGGCTTTCTATGAATCAAACACCAAACAACACACAATTAGAATTACAAATATGTCTCACATTATACATTCGTCTCGAAAACACAAACTTGCTACTTTGTATACAGAGATGCACAACGTGATAATGCTAACAACACTCATTCACAATCTTTTAAAACTCCGACATCCTATAGAAACAACTGGCTCAAAATAGCCCTACTCAAATGATGTAAACTAAGTTTCAAATTTAATAAAACCTGAAGACTTCAAGAGGCCATGTCGAATGTTGGATGCAGACTATGTAGACGCATTGTAATGACATTCATCCTCTACCATTGAAGCATCTCCTTCGTTCGTATCATGCATAAAGAACAAGCTCCTACATACAATGATGACCAAGTTTCGATTGCAATATATAGTAGTAAAAGATCATTGCAAATCTCTGTCTCAAGTCTCTTAAACCACAACATTAAAAGTTGCTTCTTGCAACAACTCAACACAGTATAATGTAACTTCTTCTAACAGATATACTAGCCAAGCACTCTAGCATATATAATACACTTCATCGCCAAATGTAAGCTTAGAAATTGGTGCCTTCAAACCTGACAATGAACTCCCATAATCAACTACTAAATCCTTCTTTCAAGCCTCCTGGCCCAAATACCTTGACACAGAAACTCATCCCCTCGTCTTGTTTGCTGTGTCTCTGTAACCTCACTCCCAACAGTCCCAACTCCCAGGTATTAATGACATCCGGAGACAAGCCCTCTTACGCACTATTCCTTGCTCCTCTTATTGACACTTCAACGTCTATGTAGCCAATTTCGTTAGCCCTTTGTGTGCATTTAAAAAAATAATTTTCTTCCTCGCGACAATCTGACTCATTGTTGGCTCTCTTAAAGCATCCTTTTTCATCTTTTTACTCATGTTGCACCGAACCGATCTTTTTGAAAATCGTGAAGCATTAAACACTTAAGCATTTATTAGCTGTTTGAACAAGACATTACTCTATATTATTCTTTTTACTAAACCATTGTTCTAGAGTAAGCAATTTGCACAAAGACTAGTACAGCTACAAGGCATATCCAGATGATCAATAAATTCACATTCGTTTTGGCAATATACAAAGGGTGAACTACATCTTAGATACTTGTTTAGCTCAAGTAACAAATAAGGATGTAACAAAAAGCCATAGTCAAAAATGAAGTCAAGTCAAAGAGCATTTACCTCTTCTGTTCTAGAAAAACCAATCCAAAAAATGAGACACACTAAAACCAGATGGGAATGAGAATCAAGGTGGCTAAAAGTAGGTGAATATGAGGAGTTAGTTCGTGTTGTTGAGTGACCAAGCAAAAACAGTGGCTGTATGTGTGCAGTGTACAAGCCAATCTAGTAAAATTGGGATTACTACAAAGGCAGAAGAGTCAGGGCTTTCATGGAAGGAGAGCAGGATGAACATAATACATAATATCTAGAGAGATACAGGATTAGGTGATCATATTAAATGAAACAATATGTGGGTTACTTTACTCTCTACTCTAATGAAATCCCCATTTAACTTTTCAATTTACGATTTTATTTGGGAACACACTTGTGGTTTCCTGAGCATGTATTTCTGTTTTAATTTAAGCCATACGGTTTGTAATTTGGATTACAAAAGCATGCAATTTTATACTACATCTGCGAGAGAGGAGAGAGATTGGAATTCAATTAGATGTAGGAAGCTTGAAATTTTAAGTAAACCCTGATTATAATGCAAATTTTATTTCTGTTAAGTTGTGTCTTCTATATGCAATTTTTGAACTTAGAGATTTTAAAATCTAGAGCCTCGTCTTGCAATGATGAGCGTAACAAAACCGAACTTTCTTAAAGATTAAAGTTCTACAAGATTGCTCTATTTTATTCGTAAACATTGCTGAGAATGCCATGTCAGTTTATCCTTCCATAAACTAAACCAGTATACTACAGCATTCATGGCACATTTTGGCCTTATAAGTTTTTAGAAATGGACTGGAGGTTGGAATATAAACAATATTATCTACAATTTGTATTGAATACATGTAATTTTAATTAGATATTAAATGAAAGGATGAAATGTCATACATGTGACTGTTAGGTCTAAATTTGACTATTGTCTTACTAACAATATTAGGATCTGATGAAGCCGAACAATTAAAATGGTCATAACTTTAGTTGTATGTAGATTAATGAAAAGTAATTGATGAATGTCATTTGTGCAACAGAAAACACAAACCACTGACTGCAGTAAGCAAAACTCTTTATGTTATCTACTACAAATGACGTATATTCATTCTACAGGATTGTCTCTAATCTTAATAAAGAACGTGATTTTAACACGAATTTAAACCGTATTAAAAAGATTAAGTGTTCCCCAGATCAACAAAAATAGCACAGTGTGCAATATGAAAGAATAGAATATTAAATATCGTACAGGACTTACTTTACTGCTGATCCAGATAAAAGAAGCTGCTAATTAAGTCTGCTTAGCTCATATCACCACATCCTCCAAACCGGTGAATTGCTGAAGTAAAGCTTTATGAATGCCACGAGTGCAGCACAACGTATTACACGGACAACTATCAACCATTGGCTTTTAACAGTTCAAAAACAATAAGTGGGTTCCCCGAAAAACTCGGATTTAGGTTCACGCTTAAAAAATACGGAAATAACAGGTCATTCCACAAGTCACTAGAAGTTTAATTGCATTGTGGTATTGTAAATTAGTAACTTCAAGGAATCCAATGACACCGCAGGACGAAAAGATTTGAGGTGATGACCGTTCTTAATAGTTATTTAAGTTGCAGTTTTTATTGCATGCATAGTTCGCAATTGATGGATTTCGTTCACCTTGTCAAACGCAATGCCACGAATACTAACCTCTTAACTTAAGTCACTCCACTTTATTTCCGCCACAAAATTGAAAGTCTTGAGTTTAATGGCTCACAAATCTTTCCAACAACTCACAGTATTGTGAAGTTTAAAATGCATAGGCTTTGAATACAATTTAATGGGACTCCAGACTTTAAACTGAACTATTTGCACTACACACTAGTTTTGTTTGACCACAAAGAAAGTATTAGATTATCACTTGCTGCACCAATAATAATGTTATTGCATGGAATGCTTATCTTTTTGACAGAAACAAAGCATGACACTAACGAAGCTATTGAACTTAAGGGTGTGCAGGTAATATTGCATGAATGCAGCAGCATTTGCTTGACTTGAATGAAATAACAGAGAGTCAGCAAAACTCCTCCTCTCTTACTTATTTCCTTACTAACCTACAAACTGATACTATGTTAATAATGTTATCGGCAAGATGAGATGTAGCTTAACCATAGCTCAAATTGTGGTTCAGGATGAGCATTAAAATGGCAAAATTGGATCACGAGAATAAGAGGGGCAGCAGGAGAGTGAGTGTGTGTGTATAATATTACTTATATAGCTACAAGTCACATTCTACGAGTTAGTTAACCCATAAGCCCTGAGCAATTTTGCCCTTAAAGAAGATACCTAGTTTTGCATGCAATAACTCCACA
This sequence comes from Isotomurus graminis, assembly GCA_034696565.1. Lineage (NCBI taxonomy): Eukaryota > Metazoa > Arthropoda > Collembola > Entomobryomorpha > Isotomidae > Isotomurus > Isotomurus graminis. Next base: position 38,384 of record JAQGAB010000044.1, read on the forward strand.
CTTGTTAAATTTAAATGCAAGCAGTCAGTTACTCTCCGTTGTGGAGTGGTTTAGCATCATGTTATATAGGTTTGTTGCTGCCACACTCATCCACAACACCCATCCTAGTTTCACCCGTTTAATAACAAAAATATAAAGATGATTAATACATACAAACTTGAACAAAGATCTCGATAGTTGCATGTTCCTTTGAAGTATATAGTGTCACGAAATAATATATGGAACAAATTTCCGTAAAGGAAAGTCTTCGTAACATGACATGAGCAGTATACACACACAACACACTCCACATGGACGGTTTAAGCCTTAGAAGACTAAAGTAAATTAGCAATCCCCATTATCGGCCAGACAGACAGCAGCAGTAAGCAAAAAAAGCAAAAGAGGAATATGCGAAGGAATATTTGCAAAAAATAGGACAACCGCTATTCTTTCCAGTATCTCATGTCAACATTTTTCGGTAGTGGGGCTTAACTCCCTGCAATATGCACATACCGTACACATTTACAAATATATAGAAATTCTCGTATAATAATGATGTGTGTGTGTGTTCCTCGTCTTAAATGTCCTGTGAGCGATGACCTCACAATGACAGAGTCAGCCCCCACACCGTTCTGTCTGCATCATTGCAGGTCTTATTAGTCGGCAATACTGCTGCAAGAACTTACCACGAGAGATGCTGTATGACCCCGCCTCGAATTCTACATCCCCCTCCCTGACTGAATTTTAATTCATTCTACACATGACATATTTGCACGTATGTAGCCCAGCTGTATCCTTCTGCACGCCAAATGATGTCATGTGGTGGATTAAACCCTTCGCATAAAAACTTATTTAGCTTGACATTAATCACCTTTTCGGGATTAGAACAACTTGAGAACCAGCAGAAGCATCACATATATCTCCTAAATTTGGAATGCATTTTTTACTCTTGAAGAATACTTTTCTGTGTAACTTGAGGACGCTGCAACAACATGATTACACGACCACTGTCTAGTCTAACTGAAACTTGATAATATATGGTCACCGGCTTTTTAAGATTAACTGGTAATGATTACAAAATGAAATTAAAAAATGGTGGACAATCTTTAACACTTTGTGTAGCAAGTTGTTGGTCATTTGAAACACAAATATTGTCCATGTCACACGTTATGTGAACTTTCTATTCTATTCTGACCTGATTGCAAAACACCGACTAACATTTCCATGAAATGATCCGGTTAAAGTAGCACGTTGTACGTTGTCTCGTCAACATGTTTTAAGTAAAACTAACTTGCGAGTGTTAAAAGCTAAGCACATCCCATGCCATGGAGTTTTACAGTTTAAGTCTTTCGGCAAATGTCTCACTCAGTGAACTTATTTTTACTTCAAGTGCAAATGAAGTGAGCTAGATTTTTTGCATGCTTCTTCTTCATCTTATCACTTCCCAGCTTTTAGTGCATTCAGATTTCAGATTCAGAGATGGTCGTTCTAATTTTGAAATACAAGTTTGTAGGCTGTTGTAAATCTTTAGATTATTCTTCAACTTCCAACATCAAGCGAGAGGCAATTGCTCCATCTTTTTAGCTAAACCCAACCAGACAGTTTATCTCGTGGTTTGATTCAGAGTTCATGTGCAGAGAGCTCTTCGTACGTTCATCCAATTGTTTGATCTACAGCGTGAAAAACCGTTGTTAAGCTGGCTTGAGAGCACGTTAGCTTCTTCATCAATTTCATTTGCAGTAAGGTTTGATACGTGTATATTTGAAGGAAAATATTTGCAGAATTGTAGAAATGTCAGTTTAAATCCGTAGATGAATCTCTGAATATGAATGAATATCCGTAGATGATGATTAGCTTGTCATTTGATTTTTGATTGTTCGAATAAAGATTAATTTCAACACTGTAGGTTTAATCGTCCACAGTTCTTCTACAGTATTATTTTATTGTTAAGTGATGAATGTGTTGCATATATATGCACATCATAATATGATTCCCCATATAAAGTACTTCAACCTTCAAGTCGTAATTCTCTCGTAAGTCATAAAGTATCCATATACTATACCGATTTAAACAGCAATTAATTGTCGGCGATGCACTTGAAATGCAGTGTCTAACAAAATGCAATAAAGGAAGAGTTTGTGATCCGCAGACCCCGAATGATTTGTAACCCCAACCATACACACGGTAACACGGTGTTGGCTCCGTCATTTCCGGTGTCCGGATAAGGACCGCATAACTGATCTAGGATCGAGAGATGAGCAGGGAATGGCTGAGTGCATATGAGAAAGACTATGTAATAATTAGCTGATTGCAGTTTCCTCTTCAACACATTATCACCGAGGGCTAAAGATGAAATACATAATTTTCTAACGATCTGCAAGCACAAGTTGAGTACACAGCGAATCCTCGTTGGGTGAATGTTTCCTCTGCAGATAGAACTCCAAGATTAGATATTTAATCTTTCACCCGCTGCAAAGACTAGTCTCCTTTGTGCTGTAATATCTGCACGTGTATTGCATGCTCATCCAATGATAAGCTAGAACCCGTCCTTCTTTCACGTAATCATTTACAAGTAAGTACCATGGTCAGTTCAATCTTAGCACCACCATTTGTTCCGCAGAAATGAAGACATTCATTAAAGATATCTCAACCATAGAAAACCCTTTTATAACCACCAGAGTCAAAACCCCTTCGTATCTTTACCTTGTTAGCGCAATAATTCAAGATCAACTTCGTAAAGCATATCACTATGAAAACACAAAAAATGCTAAATTGTGATTCCCATGGAATGGAGAATAAGGTGTCATGGTATTTTATTCCGGAGTTTCTTTGATTCTTCACTTTATTGCAGCAGTTGCAATCTTTGTCCCGTCGTTACTCGCTGCAACCAAACCTGGTCACAACTCTTAAGCAATTTTAAGCCCCAAAAAGGTGTATGGTTTACCAATTGTCTCCCCTTTAATCTCCATTCACATTATTACGAACCTATGTTACAAACCAAGAATGGACAACACTTCGTCACGATTTTAACTTTTAAAGATTTGACATTCGCTAAAAACCACTTTGGGTTTTATTCCCAGGCAAGGACGGTCTCACACAGCACAACTTAAATACTAATAATATAGATATGCACAATTTTAAGTCCCAATCACCCCTTAATACATTGCATAACCAATTATTATGCATTCTTTAACTCAAAGCACAAACAATCATACGCATTCCAACTTTTCCAAGTAAACGCTACACCACGCCAACCTAAGTGGAAAATCCGTTGACGAACTATTCACAGTACCATATGCATTCATTAACTTCACACTGCTTCCCTTTTTCTGTTTATCCGAAAATAATATTCATCTCCCGACAGTCCCTTCAGTCTAAATCTCCAACTATCACAACAACCAAGAAGACAACTCTACAATAAATCCCTCTCTAAAGTCTCTTACAAATAGAATAGCCATCCAACCAACTCTCTCATATCATCATCACCCATTTGACCATATTCGTCTGTATACTCCTTCCGTATTAAACTTTCCTCATATCTTCCCTTGATTTCCCAAGTTTTACAAGAAACATCTGTAACTTCAGGAAGGAATATTTCTCCAAGATCCATAGCTGGAAGGGTCTAATCCTCATCTCTTAACGAGACTGAGGGTAACTTGATAACTTGCAGAGTAACAAACCTCTCTTGACAGACTGTGATAAGTTCAACCCTATTTGAAACTCTTTATATTTAGAAACATCTCAGCTTCTCTCCATCCCATACTGCATCTATAATACAGATGCACTAAACATGAACTCTCTGTCCAAGAAGAAGAGGGTAGAAAGTGTATGTACGTACACTACACTGATGATGACTATACAGACAGAGTTTCAGAGACTGTTTTAAGCAGCAGAGAGCTCTAACATCATCATCATAATATCTGTAGAAAGAAACGAATCTCTGAATTTCATCCCCTACTGCCTGCTGCTACTCCTGTTGTTGGTTGTGCAAGTGCAACAGAGTCTGTACTACTAAATACTAATAAGGGTAGCATAGAGAAAGACAGAGGGTAAAAGTAGGGAATAAAAAATGCTTATACCGCTCAACTCCATCCACCATTGCAGCATCCCTCTCGGACAATTGACGCCTTCTTAGTCACTCTCTCTCAGCTTCTCCCCATCTCTCCCATTCTCCCCATCCGACTATTTCAGAGTTGTACGAGCCCCAGACCAATTCGCACGTTCAACGAGTAGTGTCTTCAATTTTTCGGTTAACGTCCCATCAACATCCACAGGTGTGCTGCATAACTTTTCTGCAACTCCCACCTCTAATCGCTTCATTTTTGGACATCATCCTCAAGGTAATAAGACTTTATTGTCCTGACACTTCTTGGGATTATTTGGAATTTCATACATTCTACTTAATGTCATATGTGTGTGTTTATCATTTATATGTATCCGCGCAAGAGTAAGGGTTCGTAACTAAAAAGTACATGTCAAAATGCAGAATTTAAGGTGACAGACCGTGACACATAACGCGTTTTCATTAAATTCATAACTGTCGTTATTCACACTGTTGACTTTACACGGTTAGAATTACTCGGGTTTAATAACACACCTCACAGATTCATTCATTAAGGCTCGTGTTATGCATAATAATTTGACACTATGCAACTAAAATCTTAACAATGATCTCTGCAGATCATATGAACCTCAAAACTGTCAGTTTGCATGAAAAACTCTAATTACTCATCGTTGGTGTGTACAATTGTGGTTGTAAACGACGACGCAACTGTAATAATACACAATGGTGTGTATGGCGTATATGATGAGTTTGTTTTGACATTAGATACTAGATTTGTGTGGAAATGCGCACTTGAATGTTTAAGTCCATACACACGGATATTTGTTGATGTCAGATTTGTTGTTGGCTGGCGTCTGTATGGGCTGATTTGCTATAAGCGTGTGTAAACAGGCAGTTAGGCAGAATTGGGAATTGTTCGACAGCTTACAACTTAATGTATCATCATCATTGCAAATCAAACAAGAGTAATGATCAGTTAAATGTAAACAGAAAAGGCAATGCAAATCACTTGCTGGAAGTCTGCAAGCGCACATTTTATGAGTGTTGTAATTCCTCCAAATCCAAAAGGACATTGAGGATGATAGAGTCAACTAAAACTAGGAACTGCTATCAACTGTATATAGTAGAGTTGCCTTTACTGCTCACCAAACAGCCAACACCAGTACTGCATTGTTAATGAGCAAATGATGAATTCAGTGATGATCTCATTTGTAGGGTTAATGGAAACCGGAGATTGCAAAGGAATGAAAGTTTAGCCTTTTAGTTTATAATTCTTGTAGAGGAGCCATTTCAATTACACATTAGCATTTTTTCTTGCCGATTATTGCTAAAATATAAGGTAATCTGCGAATTCTGTAGGGTCACACTACGCATTAGGTTATTCATTACTCATTGAATATTTAGTGTAATCAGACTCTGACTAAAATGCTCTTGAGTTAATTAGCCAGTCACAATAATTCCACCACCATGAATCTGACCAAGCAGGAATAGTTTGGGTGGTAAATGACTCGTATCAGGGCTAATTGTATTAAAAATAAGCTGTTATCAGCCACTTTTCCTCTTCCAGCATTAACTAACTATATTAAACTATAGTGGAGGAATATTACTCATGTCATTTAGTTTGTGTATTGTCTGTTATTCCTCCGAGTAGTCGAGTGTCATGTCCTGTCATTAGTTCATATTGTGCATAACGTTCTCAGAAGTTTTACACAGTGACAAGGCTACGAACTTTGTATATGTAGTTAAAGACTAAAGTCATACGAACATTACAAATAACAATCCGTCATGTGTGTCTGTATCATGACCTGATCGCTGTGTTACCATATTTGTCAATATAATATTACATTTGGTGAGGGCTTCCCCTCTTCTTTGTATGGTTCCTACTATATAAAAATGCTGTGCACGAATAACCCTGTGGTACAAAGTTATTTGGTTGTCTCCATATGTATGTGCATTATTATTCCCATTGTACTTCACTAGCATTCGTCATCCGGAGACTATCTTCATACATAAATAGCACCCTATAAAGACTCAGAGAGAACATTTTACAGTTTTTCATTCCACACAATTGATACACGTATATATATTATTGTTTTACATCATTATTTCGCCAGTACGCATTCAAAAGTCCTCTCAGAACCTTCGTCTCTCATTTCTTCGTCCGTTTACCAAGTCACGTTACGGTTTCACTTAAGTTCTCCAAGGTAATTCCCATTTATGGTTTGAATTTCATTATATTTCTTTATTATTACTGTTTAAAACGGTGTTAAAAGAGTATATTATAGTTCCTTGGGCGGAATTGAGATTCTAGAGAACTCTAGAATCTAGTTTATATAATCATGTGTGTTACTGACTACACTTATTAAGCAGACTTAAGTCTTCCAATTCCTCTAAATGAATTTACTAAACCACCCATACATATCTCTCTCTACACACCCTTCGTATACACAGACAGCATCAATTTTTAGGAAGGAAATTCGTGATACAGAAAGCAGGATGAGGGAACAGTTACTTTTCTTTGCACATAATTTTCATTCAGTATCAGGTCTTCCTGTACTCCCATGTGAGTCATCATCTCATACAGGACAGCCAACCAGAAATATATAACACTATTTCAATGGTTTTTAGCTTATAGAAGGTTTTATTCGTCCTCCCCACATTTTCTTCGAGCCTCATGAGCATGTAACCTTGTTTTTTGATGACTAATAAGAAAGTCACAGGAAAGTTTGCAATCAATAACAACCATTCACATTTAGTGCGAATCTGAGTCATTCAGAACTTAAGCTGACAATGCCTCTATATGTAACCAAATGCAAAGACTGATAGAAACTCTAAACTGTTGTTTGGGTAAATGTGATCTCGCTAAGTGTCTTGAGGACAATAGTCCTTTCTTACTAAACAGCATGTCGAACACATTCCGGAATAATTAATGACTAGATTCAGAGAGGGAAGTGTATAATGAGTACTCTGAATTGCAAATATCTCATCATCCACGAATTTTCATTAAGCAGCAAAATACTAATGTTGGATGTGTGTTAAAATTCTCTTCTTGACAAGCTTAGGATGTTTTAAGCCTCCGTCTCATGTTTCTTCATCATACTCTTCAAATGCAATAACATTAAACCACCTGAAAATCGTTGCAGCGCAGTTAGTTTAAGATTTACGAACTGATTTCGGGTTAAAGGATCACGAAACAAAAAACCTTAAGTGCTGTAAAGCTTATTATCAGTTTTGTGAAGATAGTTTTGAACTCATGACAAGTCGGATTTGTATCGCAAGAGAAATCTGATGAATCGTCGAACTCAATATGCTTTTAATTGACAATGTAAAATGAGTGAAGTAAAAGTTAGGGCTGAAATAAAACGGGGGTTTCGTTTCGTTTGAGGGCACGAGATGATTCAGTTGAATAAAAGCAGTGAACTCGTATATACCCATGACTCACCACTAAATGATGGTGAAGACCTAACCTTAAACTAGGGATAGAGGATAACAACAATTCACCTCTCTGAGTCAAGCTATATGTTCTTCTTTATGCTCACTATTACCCGTACTATATCATCACAAACATTCTTCAGTACTTACGGGGGGTTCTGATTCAATTAGATTAGCACAACTTAAAATAACCAACAATTGTTAAAGGCTCTTACTAAGCATTCCTTTCATCTATCCACATTTTGCATACGAAGGCAAACAAATGGTTTTCCTATTGATCAAAGAAGTCTGTGTCTTATCTAGAAGAATACTGAACTTGCAATTTATTAATCTAAATTATGTTGTGTACTAGATAAAGAAATCTAGTCTTTCGATGTACTTATCTGAAGATTAGTATTTATGAAATATCTCTCAGGAGTAACAAAAAAGTGAACCAGTTCTAATGAAATCTATAATGAATTATCTTTTTGAGGCATTATTACTGCATATAGATGATAGTAGAAGACGGAGAAGGATATCAGAGTACTGTACAGTTCATTAAATCAGTTTCTCTCCCACGGAATATTATTGTGTACAGTTGTCGTTTAAATTATGTGACAGGAAGACACATGAAAATTTATTGATTCGTGTAAACCGCACACACAAATCACGGATAGTTTCTAGGAACGTACCATACAGCTTTCAAATGTCATCAAGTTTTGTTACCTACAATTGGCTTGCTTCATTATCCTTAAACAATTTGGAATTGCTTTTTAAGGATTAGAGAGTGTCACTATCCGTTGGTTCACTACGAGGGATTGAGACGTGGCTTTCGTTTTATTGTGACCTTAAAAGTAGAAAGGCAATGGATATATATTTTTGGTCATATATGGATGAACATCTCTCTGCTTTGGTTCATTACTTACTACTGAGTCTCAATTGCATATATATACACACACTGCATCTGCCCATTTGTGCAAAAGATGATCTCCAAACTATTTAGCTTGACCATGTGAACTATTTCAACGCTGAGGAGTAATTACATCTATCATTCTTGCTAGATGATTTGAACCACCTGTGCCAAACTCAGATAGGGAATGGGTGACTTCATTCGCAGTTTTGAAAGAGGCAGCTGTAAATTCTTTGTTTTTAAAGCTGATACTCATCGACTTAAAGATTCAAGTAGCACTAAATGTGCAGACTGACTATTTCTATTTGTTGCAAAACTCGAGGTTGCAGAAAGGAAAGACAAGAGAGATAGACATAAGGGCAAATGACCAGATGGCTGAGGTCCATCCTCTCAGCGAAAGAATTTGATGCAATCTATGATGATCCATAAGTATTCTGGTGGTAGTAGTGCCGGTGCCCTTCACGCTTTGTTGAGGAAATTGAACAGTCGAATAAGCCGGACAGGCGATAAAACTTCATCAAATGCAGAAAGAGGCGTGGTATATAGTAGTTTTAGAGTTGTAAGTGACCACGATGAAGAATAGCTAACTGGCTGGGATGGGTGGGCACTTGCTCGTAACTTAGCTTTTCTCGTATGATGTTCGAATACCTTCTCATCCATTTTCCATTTCCTGTTCTTGTTGCCTTTTGATGAAATCAAATCAGATGTAAGTAAATATTACTGTGCGCACTACCTCCCTGCAGGGCAAGAGTGTGTTTCTTACTCTATTCTCAGATTTTGACGTGGTTCGTCGGGCAATGAGCTTGGCAGCAGTCATTCATTAACACATGGAAGGTCAGGGTAAATGTGAATGAAATCATTTGTACGGATGGGGGATTTAATTTTAAAGAAATTGCTGCAGGAAATTAATTGTGGAAAAACCGGTAGATGTGTGGTTTCTTACACTTTTAAAGTGACTTTCACCTACAAATTCACTCATAGTTTCTTCATTTATTTATTTATTGAGCACATTTTATTAGGAACTTGAAAAAAGATATTCCAATATGAACAGCCGGAACAAGTATTTTTGATCTCAAGTTACTCTTTTTGTTCCATTTCATGCTCCCTTAAATCTCTGACAGCATCTATAATTTCACTGAGGCACGGGGGGAGTGACTCAAAAATATTCAAAGTTGTTTTAGGTTACTCACGTCAAATGTGTCAAAGTTAAGGATATCTTAGAGACTTAAATATCAATCTCGCTATTTGTTTGGAGGACAATTAAAAATGTAAAATGATAGGCAGCAAGTTCATTACACGGAAAGGTGGGTTGTTGAGAAAAATCCTGATTTGCCACCAACGCACTTTACCTATCTAATCGTACATGCACCTTATAGAACTTGATTTTTATTCTGTGCTACTACAAGAAATTAGGTGCAAATGTGTTATCTTAACTAAATTCAAAATAGGCGTGTGCACTTATTAGTAAGCAGAGAGTAGCAGTAATAGTGGAACAATAAAGGAGTAGTAGCAATAGTGGATTTGAATGTTTACACGAGATAAGAATTAGACGAGTCAAAGACGGTTTTCATCAAGACTTTCAGATATTCAGACACAGGAACATTTATTTTTAATACCAAATGTGAAATGAAATGAAATACTCCACACAGACGTTTATTTCTGGAGCAACTAGTAAAGTTCAATGATCGTCTAAAATTCTGAAATTCTCGACAGCCGATGACGATTAACTATATGTTTAATCAACGACTGGCTGAAGTATTTGGTAGGAAGTGACAACACTTTGGTTGATAATGAAGTGCATTGGCATTAACTTTATCTGTGTGTACCAACATTCAATATGTGACAAAGCTTATGTCAAACACTGTATGCATATAATGGTCAACCTTTGATTTAATTTCATGGATGAATAATTATTTGTGTATTACTGAAAACTTGTTTAAAAAGGAAGTTGTGGTAGGATTGTCAAAATCAAGTGTTTTCCTCATATTTACAGAGACACTTTTCCCTTATACATACGCTTGTCCATTAGTCCACCAGTATCAGTCGTCACCTTGCACTTGACTCATAAGGTTTCATTCGTGATATTTCACTTTAGCGTTCAGTCGCACGTTGTCTATCATTCAGAAACCACTCCTTCCTACGTTCCTACAATAATCTACTTAAAGCTTAAGTGCGTATATAGGAACTTGGTGATCTAATTGTGGTACAAAAAACTTATCGTTAAAATTCTTGTGTCTTGTAGAAAATGGCAGAAAACGGAAACACGATTGAAAACCTCCCAAAGGTCGATGCTGACTTGAAATCTCAGCTCGAAGGATTCAAACCTGAACTGATGAAGAAGGCTTCCACCCAGGAAAAAATTGTGCTTCCTACTGCTGAAGGTAAGATTTGGAATTCGTAAAATTTAATGCCTCCCAGTCACCAGTTTTTGTGTTTTTGCACGGGAATTGGCCCCATTATAAGCTTGAAAAATATCACAATCGCATGCAATCACAACTTACTTTGCGCACACTACACTTGCATGCGTATTTTAATTTGAAATTTCAGTTTTAGTTTATTTTACTGTAAACTGTAAACCTTTTGAAAGTATTTAAAATTTAGTATTCAGTGTTCCTCATAAATTTGTACCAGCATGCATGAGAATCTTATGCATTCCTTTTTAAGGGCACATTCTTAATTTTTTTTACTAAAATGTGTAGTTAATCATTTGTGTTTGTTTTAAACCTTTTGTTGCCATCTGCATTGCACCTGCACGCGCATAGATGTGAAGCAAGAGCGTCGACACTCCGAACTTATCCAGGGTTTAGAGCAGTTCAACAAAGAGCAAGGCCTGAAGCACGCTGAAACCAGTGAAAAAGTGATCCTGCCCAATGCAGAAGGTTTAAATATGATTTTGCTTATTTTTGCACGAATATATATGTTTATGTTTCACTGCTTACGTCACTAATGCTGTCTGCTGTTCTATTGAGTAATATTTTGAATGAATGCATCTTATCAATCTGCTTCTATTTAGACGTTGCGGCTGAGAAAACCCAACAAGCCATCTTGAAGGGAGTTGAAGGCTTCAACCAAAACAACTTGAAGCACACGGAAACCCAAGAGAAAATTGTTCTTCCGGATAAAGAAGGTAATTTAGATATTAAAGTTGTCTGTAAAATTTCCTGGAATGTCTATCGAGACATTTGGTCATGACAAATAAACATTGAACTTGCATGCAGTAATATTAAATTTATGGTTTCAGCAATTGAGACCGAGAAAACTCAGCAGAATCTGATGGAAGGGATTGAGTCTTTTGATCCTAAGAAGCTTAAGCATACCGAAACCCAAGAGAAGAATCCACTTCCAACCAAAGAAGGTAAATATAATTATAATGTGTAATGGTTCAAGTCCAATTCGTTGTAAACTAACAAGGCCTTTTGTTATGAAAATTGCAGTGATCGACCAAGAGAAAGGAGTCTAACTAAGACAACTCCTCGTCAAACTATTTGATACATAATGCCACTTTGCAAGATTTGTCCAACGAACTATTTGTTACTGCAGAACCAATAATGAAAAATAGATAATTCATTGGGCTTGCTTATTATAAAAGGTACTTAGGCTTCGAACTAAGCTTCTTATTCCTTAAGTGATAGTTTTAGCGTTATTATTATGAGTACAGGAAAGCACTGATTTTATTACTTGCTGTGCTGTTTCTTCAGTTACCTCACCTCCTAGGGTCATCTTTCCATGACCAAATATAGTCTCACTGCATTCGAATGGTCATGACATTTTTTTTCTCTTAAACAAGGTACATGTTCACCCTTCCTCAATCAAGGTGACACGTCACACAATTTTAGAATCACAAGTTCATTCGGTTATGCTTAGAAATGAGACGAGTATACGAGTCACAAAATTTTAATACGTAATATAAAATTACACATTGTCCAATTTATTTGTTCCCGTCATCATTGTACTGCAGCATAGGTGCTAGTCTACAGTCAGCATATAATAATGTGGTCAACAACTCAAAATTTTACTTCAGTTCTAAAAATTTGCTTAGCAAGCTTAACAACCGTTAATAGTCCCGTATGGAGGTGCACTTTTGCGAGATTATGCCAGCAACAATAATAACATTTTCTACTACACACAATTAATCTAAACTGTAAGGAAATGATTTGGGTTTAAATAAAATCAACACCAATTATTTGTCGCTAAAGTTGAGTTTCATAATTTATTTCATTTTATGTTGTATATCTGTACAATACGCTTTCAGTTCGATAAGGCATTCATACACCGTAATAACTGTGTAAGGGCAGGAATCGAAATATACGACTCTTTGGACAGCAGTTTAAAATTATGTTCTCACGTATTTACAAGCCTTTCAGGAATACTTAAGTTGTACTTATCTTTCTTCCACTTGTTCATCCGATTTTTACATTTCTATCTTTACATTTTAAAATCTCACAGTTTCTTTTAATAATCCAAGAAACATAGCTCTCTATGCTACAGTCTTCCTGACAATCTAAACTTTACTCGAGTTACATTACACTAACACGGTGTGAATGAAAAATATGGAGACTGAAACACTAAATCGTTCCATTACCTAGACATTACATTCGGTACATAAGGTCTAGTCTTAAGATTGCATGCATTATCACAGTGTATGTGCTAAAACCAATTTAGAATTTATAAAATCTGGAATTCCCAAAGCGCTCCTAGTTTAATACCATTGGACAGATTCCCTTCTTCTAACACGACTTGAGCTTCAAGTCACATGCAATAGCTATGTGGTCAGAAGCGTAGGCTAAATTTGGAAGTCGAGTGGGTCCGACTTGTTCTTCAGTTGGGAGAAGAAGTAGCGATTCAACGTTGAAGTGCCTTTATAATAAATATTATATAGAAATCATCTAAATCTCAGGTGTCATTCACAATGGAATACTTACTTATTGTAGAAAATATAATCAAGTGTATGGCAATATTCTCCGTCGCCTCTAACCTTCCAGGTTGTGTAGGGAGCCTCATCTCCATCATACAGCTTAGAGTAAGCACTCTTAACTGCAAGTCTGTATTTGGGCAAATCATTTTTATTTATATTCCTGTTTGACTTAGAACTGCTTTTGTGTTATCAGTCTCACCTGGATTTTATAGTCGATACTACAGGTTCCGTAGGAACAGCGTTGAAATCTCCACACAGTACCAGAGGCTTTGAAAGTCCACCACAAGCAGTCAAGTAGTTCGAGACATCTTTTCCTTGCTCATTTCTCATGGTTGCTAGCAGTGCACCTTGTCTAGCCTTCAAATGTGTCGTAGCTACGCAGACTTGTTGACCTGTAGCTTTAAGTCGTAGGTGAGCGAATATGCACACCTAAATTATAACAAAAAACTTTAAAGTCTCCATCAGAAGGAAACAATACAAATCTGAGCAATTTTTCAGCGTACTTGGTTGGATTGGACTCGCCAAATCTCTAGTATTCGACTCGAAGCTGAGATCAGATCAAACTTATCCTTCCGATAAAACAAAGCGCATCCATCAGGGCCATTATTATTCCGAAGGTATATACACGGAGAATCAGGTTTAGAACAGAATACTCCTCGATAACCCAAAGGGATCAAACACTTGTTTAAGAAGTTGAAGTGATCTACTTCCTATGAGGTGGACAAGAAAATTGACATTTTGGGTGTACGAGGAATAACGAGGCATTTAGTAGGATCATATAGCTTACTTGAAGGCAGATCACGTCTGGATCATACGCAAGGACTTCATGTAGAATACGAAATCGCCTAGCTGTCCAGTTGAGAGTTCCTTCTGGTAATCCCACAAAGTTGTCGTGTTCTACCGCAAGAGCTGCATAAACCATGAAACACCGATAATGTACTGCATCATTCGCATTTCACGAGAACACGCTCGATGTACAAGTGCCGTAAATAATTTGAATTCAAACCTTGTGCAAGAATATTCCACGTTAAAATTCGAAATTGGCCATCATTTTCACCTCCAGGAATACTTTTAGTTTTACAGCTTCCTGCATTTAAAGTTCCAAACGTGCAAAATGAATGATATCGTTCTTCCAGACCTCAAGAAACCTGTATCTTGTATATTATACTTATCATACCTGAAGTGAGATTGTTATTTAGATGCATGTTTGCAGAAGCCTCCACAGAGCCATTTGAAACCTCATCCCGTTTATTAAACTCGACAAAACTCCTACCAATCAGGTTAGGCGTAGAATGAAGTTCATTCAGGCACCGAGCCATTAAAGCTTCTCGGGAAGTATTTATTCCCACCTCGAAATCTGCATCTTGGATATCCTCTCGGACCGCTGGGACGGAAGTAAAACTCCCCATCCTAACATGCACAAAAGTTGCAATTTAATTCACAGTAAGATAATACGTTTGTTACAGACGCATGCAAATCATGCGGAGTTCCCTTCAATTCAGCTTTAGGCACAGATATGGCTTAAAATGTAAAATTTCCATCCTGCTAATTGAACTTACTTAAGCTTTTCCAGGAATGAGTTGAACATTGAAGTCAACTTTAGTTCAACTCAAGCAAATTACTATCACACGATGACCTTACCCTGATTTCAAATTCGGTAACTTTGCAAATAAATAATATTAATCCACAAAAATTCAATTCGATATAATGGATTCAACTATTTTAAAACCATTGTCTTTAAACATTTACTGGAACTTCAAAAACTTGACTGTGAAACTGCTGAAGAAATTAGTCAGTCTTGGTGATGTGTGAGTTTTTTCCTTGCTAATTATTTTGTGACTATTTGTGTGTATTAGTTTGAAGCCAATTTTTCTGTTGAGGTGTAATTTTCCTCTTCTGAGGAACCTTTTGGAAAAAAATAATGCGGCGTGCACTACTTTATTGTTACAACTGGTATCCGACTTTATTGTAGTAATGCATTATTCATGGAAAGGTTTAAAGAAAACTTAAAGTTGTATTTGTGGGTGGATATTTGAAGATAACTCTGTAGTCGTCTGTACTACTCATGAACTTCTTGTTGGGTCTGAATTACTCTGAATGTGGTTCTTATGTGGATGACCTTGCTGTCTGTGAGACTTAAAGTCATACTTCTACAGTGTTCATGTAATTATTTTTTAAAGCATAATGAAGTTGAATGAGTATGAAGGAATAACTCAAACACTTCAGCAATTACCCAAGCCTTCAAACACGTCGTTGAAGATATCACTGCTAGCTTTTCGCAGACTGCTATGCAAAAATATTCTCACCAGACAACGAGGCAACATCAGTGCGAGCAATCAATTAGGTAAAGCGATGATGCTGCAGAATAGTTGTTAGTCTAGTTTAAATTGTACTAGCTCCTTGAACAAGTTGTTTGATTTATGGAAGTTATCAAGTCCACCTTTGACTAATCAGAACTGCAATCTTGCATGCAGGCATTCCTATCGCCACAGTAGTAGATGCTTCTACATATATTAGACACGAGACGTCTCATAGAATTAGGTAAACTGTAAAACATACAGACTGAAGTATCGATTCCTCGAAAATCTACCTTAAGCATACACTCAAAAACCTCTTTTCTGGCTTCTATTTCTCTATTTAACAAGACTGAAGCAAATTCAGACATTATTACAATTACAGAGCTTAACTTAATAAGCAACACAAATTCTCTACGAAATTACAAATAAATACCTTGTGGACTTCAACACATTCTTCACCGGCTCCGAAATCTTTTTGACGGAACCCCGAACGGCAAGAATCATGATTCCAGCTACTGATGTAATCATAATTTTCTTAGTTGGCTAAGGTCATGTCTCACTCTGATCTACAATTGTCAATTGTTGCCAACAACAGTGACAAAAACGCTTAGAAAAATGCACTCGTGTTTCTATGCGCCTCATTAATGTATATACGCACACATTACATCTGCACACCTCGACAGTGACACATGAACTATTAACTTAAATTGTATAATGAACAAAATCTAGTTCCACTCGGGAACGCTACACATTCAATCAATAACCATTACTGAACTAATGAGAACATGAAAGTTCAATTTGATACATCTGAAAGTGACCTGGCATCACGTTGGATTCACACTTATACACACTTTAAGTATCGAAACCTCTAACTTGTGTGTGTGAGATTTGGTCTCATTAGACATTTGCTTACGCAAAAATGTTCTATAGAGGGATACAATTACTAGTAAACGCCAGAGAGCTTCATTGACGTTGTTTCGAATGTATTTTTAACATGTTTCTCAGAAATTACGTTTGTGATCTTATCAAACCATCCTTCGTAATTGGAAGTTATTAACGAATATGAATATGAATATTTGAATAGGATAAACTATTAAACAGACTTTATATGAGCGAAAACACATAATCAAACATTAATTCTAACATCCTGATTCTAACATACAATTAGCATATTGTACATGAGAACACGGACACTCTTCACACATAAAGCTATTGACAGCATGCGATCATCTAATTTAGTTAGTCGCATGTGAACATGAATTTTAATATAGTAGTTAGCTACGGCTTATACAGACAAGGATGGAACTAAGTGCAAAGTAAAAATCAGAAAATCAGAATCCGGGATTAAAATAGGATAAAAATTAAGTCAGCCAAGGAATTGGTTGTGCTTGTACACATTTGTGACCCTGTTTAAAGATTGTTTGCGTCACAGTACCCGGATTTATTCTTTTAATTAATTCCCGACGTTTCAGGATTCTAATGTAGTTAAAATTATAACAGAGATTTATCTGAACACAGCCTAATAATCTATTTCAAGCACAAACCGTGTGTGTCTTTCACTTTTCCCTTTGGAGTATTTTCCTGACTTAATGAAAGTCGCTTGAGCAGAGATGAATATTGCAATGTAGAAAGATCATATACAACATGCAAAGTAAATATTTTGTCTCACTTACATAACTGACATGGGGTAATGTGGCTGCTTACAGTTTGTGAATATTAATAATGGAACACGATTAAGAACGAGATGTGAATTAGATTGTTCCCTTATTCACGTTATGACAAACATGGTATACGAGTTCAGAAGTGACATGACTAAATACGACTCGCGAAATTGGTGATCCGAGACTGGTAGTACTACCTGGATCATATATTCTACGTGAACAGATGACTGCTCCAGTCACAAACTATCACCAAACTCATCCCGTGTCGGGTCCGGTAATAATATTACTTGCTTGACTCAACTTCAGCTTGATTCTGAACTCGGTGTTTACAGTTACAGGAGCTGATTTACCCGGGTATTTGCACGAAGTATAGATGCGAATGTAGTCCTCGAAGTTAAACCGGAGACCGTGACTTGAAAAGACTGG
The DNA here is from genome assembly GCA_034696565.1 of Isotomurus graminis. NCBI lineage: Eukaryota > Metazoa > Arthropoda > Collembola > Entomobryomorpha > Isotomidae > Isotomurus > Isotomurus graminis. The sequence continues at coordinate 56,046 of JAQGAB010000044.1, forward strand.
TTCAAGAACACTTTTGGTTCCCATGAAGGAGAACAAATAACGCACAGTTGCATATATGCTACTCTCTGCCTCGTGTATGGATCCCATGATATCTGTTACCCCATGAAACATAATATACGATTTAATGGCTTTCAATAGTATAATAGACAACCAGGATGAACAATTCGCTTCAATGTTATCACAAGTCGTAAATTAAATGCCTTTTAGTTCTTATCTAAATTCAAGTTTGAATCTCTCTGTGTGTAAATCATAATATTCTGAACTCCATGAGAATACTTGGACAAACAAACAGTTTGTATTTCAGTGGATGCAAATGAGTTTTTACTCTTTATAGTTACGATATGTTTCATTACAGTATTATGCAGTTTTTCGTCCATTTCCTTGCTATGAAAATCAGCTACCGAATATTTTACACGAAATAGGTACTTAATATATACGGCCATTGAAGACCTAGCACGAATGTATGTATGTATGTGTGTATACCCATATGCCAAGTTTAACAACCCTGCAAAGGTGAATGTAAAGTTAAAGAAAGTTTCATTAAGTTAATGGAAACACTTTAAATCACATAACCTCTGCAGGAGTCTAAAAAATACACCTCTCAATAAGGAACAGGAGTGGTACATTAAATAAGTAGTCAAACAGTTAAATCATGTACTTGCATTAGTGGGAAAGGCTGGGTTCAGCAGTCAACAGAACACTTGTCTCTGTGATTTGTGATATTAAAAATATGACTTCCTGTATTGATCAATTAACTGTCCGATACATTCACAAGTTAAAAAAGTAGCCTGCCAATGAATATCCTGCAACTTTATCCTGCTTAGTTCACCTATAGTCAGTATTCGCTAACATAAATTTATCAATAAGTATTGACAAGGAACCCAATAACTTAAATCCCAACACAATTTAAAGTCCTGCATAATAAATTGTCCTTTTTCCTCTTTCCTGGACACGGAAAAAACTTGAAGAAATAAAATTTAATAGCAACAAGTTAGCTGAGTAGCCTCGCTCTGTCTGTATAAATTACTGTAGGAAATGCGTAAAGATTTTTATACGTATTTTTTGTCCCGATTTACCTGACAAGATATTGCAAAAGCTTCTTCGGAGGAGTATGCGGAGCCTTTCCTTCCTTAGCCATTGACTCAGCTTCAGCGAAAGTTTCCATCAAATCTTTTTTCATGTTCCATAGCGTGGGACTAAGGACTGTTGTCTCCATTTCAATTTCAAACTTATGCAACAGCTCAAATAACTTTTTCAATGTATGAAATTAATTTATTAATTAGCCACTTTAGTTGCACAAAGATTTTCTCACTATTATCAGGTTAGAGAACTTAAGCTGTTGAAATTTCAAGTATAAAAGTTACTCGTGAAGTTCCACGTACTTGCTGGTGTCGTAGAATATTAATTGTGATCTATAATAATCCCAATCAACTCCCAACACCGAAACAAATGAGCGACAATATGAAATTCACAGCTTAAGCTTTATTAGGGAGAACTGCATGGACTCAAGACATTCACAGCTACCATAAACTCAACGGAGACAGAGAGAGTGATGGAAGGTTTGCTAATTGTCTTGTTATGATTAGATGCTGTAAGATGGATTACGAGATGCGAACTGATTGGTAATAACTGATCTTCTTGCCTTTTAAAAGTGAAGGTCCTCACTGGCCCACCAGTTAAATACACTGTACATACAGGTTAGTGTCTGATACATAGTGAGTTCAGACTCATTGCTTCTCTTGTGTGAGGTGCTTTCGATACCCTAATAACCTTTATCGCTTAAAGAAACAAATGAACAGACCCAAGGAGCAATACTGAACCGTCGATGACGATACTTTTCTATTACTTCTCTTTATACGTAAGTATATATATCTTCCTGATCGCCTAATCTCTACCAGACTCAAATGTAAATCTCCTTTTGTACAATCAGCTTAAATCCTCAAAGCAACTTGCTATCATTAACTATGTGAATCACTTCTTCCTTTCAAACAAACAACTAAATCTCACTTTCTCATAACGCCCTGTTTTTGTTGTTTATCCATTAATATATACCACTTAACAGTATAAGACTAATGATCAACTCATCTCTGAATCATGGCAATGTCAATGTATAATGATGGTCTCTTGCAAGTTCATGGTCTACAGTGTCCGCCAGCTATATATTATTTTGGAATATTTGGGTAGGGTTTACCTCTGTCCAAAAGACGTCAAAAGAATTGTTTTCTAGTTACAAATAGATCACAATAAAATCCCTAGTTATTTCCGTACACAACAATACAGTATCTACTATAGTAAACACTTTACACATTCAGATTGTTTTTCTTCTAGTGTCGATCTGTCTGACGTTTCCAATTAAATTTTTACATGTTCACGTGTATACGAACAGAGAGTAATTCGTAGAAATCCGCTTAGCAAGCAGGTTTTATTAATACGAAGGAACTTCACGAGTATATTAGAACTGTTAAGATATTTACGATCACCTAATGTCATCTTCCTGTGTTTTTAGCAATTGCAAACAACAATATTTGCAAGCAGAGATTTTCGCATTCCGCCATTCATGAATCATTTTACAGCCTACTACCTCACGTGTGTCACAATGTAAAGCTTAAAATCAGTTTGCCACACGTGGTTAGCATATACTAGTACATGTATATTATTCCTTAACGGCTGAGCACCTCTTATGGCTCACGCAGCTTGTCTGGACATTTAAGATTACTAAAAAGTGTCAAAGGAGATTAGACAAATGACTTATTTTTACTTGCTTACTTTCAGCTAAACATTGTAAGTGTCAATGATCTTGTGT
>JAQGAB010000045.1:0-58109 GCA_034696565.1 Isotomurus graminis
AAAAAAACCTACATTGAACAGACAAGTGTTGTCGATAACAAAATAACCCCACGCTGAAACAGCAATTGCATTCATTTCAAAACATTCGTTTGTGTCCGAGTAGATTTCCAGTGGCATGCTTTTCCATTTGCACTGACATTCCTTCAGTTCCATTTGAATACCTTTCATCTATATCGTTTAATTAAACAGTGTAATTCGCATCAAACATTTATCCTCACCTTGTAATTAATAGATTCATTCATACCTTGGACACAATATTCGCTGCTAACAGAAGTGTTGCACAACACAATCCTAAGTCATAACTGTTGATGATAATGGAATACACGTTACTGATGTTACCTCCTTTAAAAATTACGTTGAGAGACACAGCATAGTTTATCACTGTGACAAACACGTAGAAAAAAAATAATTTTCCGAATATACAATTAAACATTCTACAAAACACACGCAAGTCTCTAAATGTGTCAGTGAATTTGGTGACAGCATTATCATTGCTTCTAATTCGTTTTCTCAATGTAATATCTGTGGAACTCTTAACGAAGACAGAACTTGACTTATCATTGATACTTTCGCTATAATATTCTTGGAAAAAATCAATTGCATACGTTTCAAATCCGCGCACAATGAGCCAGAGAGATAAAACTAAAATTAAAATGAACAAGTCCATGAAAAGAAAGTGTGCGCTGAAATACAATCCTAAAATTAAGTTAAAGATTGCTTCAAAAAGCTCATTTGTAGTGATTTTACTATCGTTCAATAAATGTATTGTAGATCCTCGAGCATAATCGTCTGTGAGAAATAAAGAGAATTTTGCTTTCACTGAGTGCATCCTTACAACTTGTGATAGTGACACTGGTGAAAGTTTTGACATTGGAATGAAGTGATGGAATGTGCATAAGACGCAAATAAGAAGGCCCACGACACACAATATTTTCGAAATCAGCAGTACCTGTTTATAGTAATGCAAGGGTTAGAATTGAAAGCTTTGTAGAACACATAATACTCTAGGATACGATTAACTTACCACAAGTTGACAATTTTTCTGCACATTACCAACCAGTTTTGGAACTGACGAATGCATAAAATCAATGAGGCTGCGAACAGAGTCAGATTTGGTCAAAATTATTTGATGGAATGCTACGTGCTGTGCTTTTAAAAATGCAAACAGGGTAAACCTGAAGTACGACTTTGCAATACTTTGGTCACTTTTTAAGAGGGTCCTTATGAAGGTAATTGCGTTCGTGATATCAATAATGATGAAACAGAAATAAAGGATCTGTAAATATGTATCAAAAGCACAAGAATTATTGTCCGGTGGGACTTAATTATTATCTATAGTTTCATACTTTGCAAGCAGCATGGGAAGTTTTTTGGACACCCCTTGAGCCTGAAAGCACAAACCTGAAAGGTGAAATGAAGATAATTGATGTGAAAGTAAAATATACAGTCAAGAAGCTCGAGTAGCTTGACATGTTCGGTAGAGATGCATTTGTAATCTTGCATGCAAGTAACTAAAATTCGTGGATCCAGACTTCCAGAGTAATCTAGAGAGTAGAGTAATAAGAGGTCACGCCAAAGTACACCAACAAATCGATAACCACACCTGACAACAGAATCATGACAATAAACTGATGTGCCCACAAACCCATTCATGAAAACAATCAGACATGAAATCAACTGCACTATTTTTAACGAGCATTATGTTAGCCTCAAAACCTCATAATTAATTGATATGCCATGCACTTAATTCCTACCGTGAGCAATGCAAAGTCATTATTGTCTATAGATGAATCGCGAACCAACATATCATTTTGGAAACTAATTGCTGACGAAAAAACTTATGCTGTGGGAGCAGTATTATATTCAATCGAATTATTTAATTCAATATTAATTTGAACGCAACATTCATTGGAAGATTCATGTTTCGCACTTGAACAACACGAGTGACTTCGTTCGTTTGTACCTCCAACATAAAGGGAGTTTTGGTAGTTTGTAAAATAGTTCCAGTGTGCACTGCTTTCGATGAACCAAGAATCTTTACAGATGACAATACCAAATTTCTCATAGGAGGGTAACCGTCATTTTCAATTTCCGTTGTGAGCTCTCCATTTTCATACGTATACTTTGCCAAGAAGTAATTTCCGTTTGTAAGTGTGTCTGCGTCATAATTATGCATGTTTATACACTATTTATAATTTCATGCAAGTTTTGTACCTGTAGAATCCCCGTCATCGAAATACAATCTGCCTTCAGCCCTTTCGTTTTGATCCAGGGGAATCACTAATTCAAATGGATTCTGAGAAGACAAGTTCGTGTTAATTGCTGGTTCCTGAGTAGGAAGAATGACTCCTCCACGGAGGAATACGTTCACTTTCTCCAAAGGAGCATCTATAGCTACAGGTGCGTCCACAGCGGGTTCGACCAGGATTCCCGACGAATATTCATACCAGGATGCAGCGGGTGGGAAATAAACGAGAATACTCCGTTGGCCTTCTTCCAGAGCTGGACAAATCATTATTCCTACACAGACAACATTGACATTAAAAATATCTCGGCCTTAGAATTTACTGATCAAAAGACTAGTAAATCAACTAACCTGAACCCCACATAAATTGTGTGTCAATCCCCAGTGTCTGTTGATTACTAGGAAATTCATGCCACAACGCACGAGCAACCGTATCTCCACGAGTGTTGTGGTAATAGAATAACGTGTACAGGTAAGGAAGAAACGTGTATCGAATGTACAAAGCTTCTTTAACAATCAGGGCGAATGTTTCTCCGAAGTACCCAGGATCTTGTGTCTAGTTACCAATTAGACGATCACAATAATAAACGATACATCTCAATACTTCATAGCTTAATTGTCTCACCTGTCCAGCTCCATTATGATTCCTAGAGAAAGGATAGAAGGCTCCTAGTTGATGCCACCTGAGACAAAGTTCTTCATTGGTGTTCTCGAGGAAGCCACAAATATCAGCACCTACCATAGGAATCCCCCAAGTGTTAAACTGAAGCATCCCGATGATTGACGGATGGATATTTGACCAAAAAGAAAAATTATCGCCAAGCCAGTGAGCTGTGTATTTTCCAGATCCGAGGAAAGTTGACCGAGAAAGAGTGAAAGCTCTTTTTCCAGGCCTTGTAGCTAGCACAGCCCTAATATGTAATTAACAGTGCATAATGTGGTTTTGTTCCCAGGACTGAGTGAGTCCCCGTAATAAAGAGATGCGTTCTACTTCTACTTACTCCCGAGTAGCTTGAGACTGGAACCAAGCGTACAAAGAATGCGTATCGTATTGTTTTGACAGACTGTCTACGTGATCCGGACACATCGTTCCATCATTTAAGAGACGATTTTTAATCACTGCAATAAAATTATATTAGTTATTATTCTATAATTATTGGCAAGCTTCAAATGAATGACAAAAAGCTCACTTGGGGTGTACGGAGGATTGTTCAAACTGTTTGTTGCGCAACCTTGGAATAAATCCCCGTTTGCGTAGTTTGTAGGCTCATTCATATCCTACAAGTGACAGAGACATTTCAAGATCTACAAATAATGCTGGAAGGAAACATATTGGATCAAAACTAAAGGGACTCACAATCCAAATTCCATCGTAATCGATCAACTGCTTGAATTCTTGGAAAAGACTCGTCCACCAAACTCTTGTGGATTCTTTAGAGAAGTCTGGAAATTGAACCGGATCCTCTGGCCACACTTTTCCTTCAACGGGAGTCCCATCTTCTTTTTTGATCCACACTTCATAGTCATTTCCGCTCTCATATGGAGTGTACGTTCCTACAGGTTCACCATTACTGATTCCTGGATCCTATATTGATTCATTTGAAAATGATTCTTCCAAGTTATAATTTCAGTTTTATCAACTTATAATACTTACGATAATGGTTATAAATCTCATTCCACGATCATGAAGCTCTTTTATGTATGCTTGAATTCCCCCAAACCTTTCTTCGTTTACTGTGAAGTCTAAATCTCGGTCCATCAAATCCTTGTCTACGTATTGGACGTCCTGAAACAACAATCAATAATCGAGAGTTTACCTAATTTTATAAGGTTTTATGCATTCCTTCGATTTTTTGCTCACATGAGGAATGCCGTATTGAGCAGTTCTTTCAACAGCTTCTTTGAGAGTTTCCAAAGTATTGTAAGCAAATCTACAGAGCTGGAAACCTAAAGCCCAATAAGGAGGGATGTCCATGCGTCCCACAGCCTGGAAATAGCATTTAACATTCATTGTTTCCATAATACAGACAGACAACAGATATGTCACAGAAATCTATAGTCAAAATACTTCTGTGTACTGCTGCACAGTGTTTTCAGGTGTAGGTCCCATAAATATGTAAAAGTCAATTAAACCTCCAATAGTTCTGTAGACGAGAGATGGTGTAGGAACAACAACAAATTCTAAATAAGTAAAAATTAAAGAATGATAGTTCTGGTTATTTTTCTGTCCGCCCATCCGTAAACGAACTTTAAGAAATACCTTGCGCATTGCTGTTGATAAAGACAATAGAATGAGTGTTTCCTGCTTCGTCTTCAACCACTGTGTAATGCGGATGCACTCCGTACATATTTGTATTACCCTGAATAATCAGTAATTTTTAATTTTATCCGATATTTTTCTGTATAGTTTAAACTATATAAAAGTTTAAGTTACATCTGGCCATTGGTCTCTGCTGTACAAGGGCCATACACGTCGCTCATCAAAGTTATGCCTATACGATTTCTGCTCGTTTTCTCCAATTCCATACAAGTTTTTCGACGGGAGTCGTGTAGTTATTTGTAAAAACTGTTCCGCAAATGTCAACCCTCCCAGAGAAGTGTCAAAAATAACTGTCCCGGTAGACTTCCGAATGACTTTAAAGGAGAAAACTGGGTCATCTGTGGCTTGCAATTCATACAGCAAGTTATCATTGCCTTCCGAGGGCAAGTTAATCTGCAAAGGAACTTCCCACCGTGGGCCTCCTTCATACAACTAGTAAAAATAATAATACACACCAATAGAAAATTAAAACCTCCAATATTCATTACATCCCCCAGGATTCGACTACCTTCACTCTCATTCTATAATTAGACTGAAACCGAAACTCAAAGACAATGATAGGGAAATCATTGCCGAAGTAAGTAATATTCGTAGCCTTTTTAAGAATGTATGTCACTCCATCGGGAGTGTAGATAGGCACTCCTTCGATCTTGTATCCGTATGTCGGAGGAAGAAAGCATGAAGGACCGGTGTCACTTTCACACCAAGTGCATCCCTTTGCCTCACACCCCAACTGCGAAGGCCCATCGTCCAAGTAGCAGTCAACCCGTTCATCCACAGGGATGCAACTTTGACCTAATAAAAAAGTGCAAGTCAAGCATAATCTTCTCTACCCAAGAGTGCTAGTCCTATTAACTAGTCATATATCCTATCCCCCTTACCAAAGGTACTTCCAATGCATACCACCACCGCGATCAGTACCACAAAAGTAACCCTCTCCATCTCTTCCTTGGACTTGTGTGAGGATCCCAAAGAACTGAATCGATTGTGCCGAGTGAAAACACTTATATTTCCACACACTGAGCAGTCATGTTATCAACATAATCTTTTATCTTCCCATTAATCAATAATCAACTAATCCAACAGGTCAAGCTTATCAATTGACATCAATCATCCATTCCAAAGCGCAGATTAAGTTTCGGGTACAAAGATAAGAATTGAGGACGCTGAGAGTGAGAAACAAAGACAAGTGGAGGTGGCTGCCTAGCGGAGAGATGGGGAACTGCACATGGCGGTTTTCGCGCCAAGTTCAAATCCCACCACCGCATGCCCTACACACACTTCCCTCACCGCTGCATTCACCGGACGGAAAGTTGTCGCTGAGGAGCTACATCAAGTAAGTTAATTGTTTGTACTTTTGTTAATTGTTTTTAATCATTTTAAAGGTACGTGGGAAGGTAGTGGGAACTTTGCAGTAAACGAGCTGGTTGTTTGAGTAAAGTTCGACGTATTTTCAATGTAGATTTACTTATGACTTATAGCAAAGATGAAGAGGAACCCACAAGTCTCCATTTCGCGGAGGAAAAATAGGAAGCGTCATTTTAACGCTCCTTCCCATGTGAGGAGGCGTCTTATGTCTGCTCCCTTGTCGAAGGAACTCCGACTCAAGTACAACGTCCGTTCCATGCCTGTGCGCAAGGACGACGAAGTTCAGGTAATTTTAAGAGACGATATGGTCGAAACTTTAATTTGTTACATTCTGGTGTTTGCTGTGATGATTCGTTAACCCATTCACTTAGTCTTGTTCGCACCCCACAAATGAGAGGGAGTCGCTTACCGAGTTTTTCGGAGAGCGTTTCCCCCACCCAATGAGTGTGCGGACGCCTTTATGCCGAGACTTTAGGCTCTGATTGCTTCGCGGAGTTTTGTAGAAGTTGGGTGTACAAGGAAATATTAATTAAAGTGCTAATGAAGATTATTATTTGTGGACAGGTGATGCGGGGTCACTTCAAAGGCCAACAAGTTGGAAAAGTGACGGCTGTGTACAGAAAGCGATTCTCCTTGTACGTCGACAAGATCGTCAGAGAGAAGGCTAACGGTACCACCGTCCAGGTTCCCGTGCATCCCTCTAAGGTATTTTTAATATTTAAATTTATGTAACAGGCGTAATAATATTCTTGTGTACTGCTCATTCTAAAAAATGTCATTAATGACTAACGAAATTAAACATGTGGTTTACTCTCACAGGTGGTGATTGTTAAGCTAAAGATGGATAAGAACAGGAAAGATATCATCGACCGAAGAGCTAAGGGAAGATTAGCCAAGTTGGCTGCCACGAAAGGCAAGTACACCGAGGAGACTGCTATGGACACATCCTCCACTGCATAAAGAACTAATCCTCTTTGTCACTAAGCTTTTAATGTCAAAGGTCGATAATAAACCAAACATTTATACAAGTTCTCGAATTATTCTGTATTTTGTATAGTCGATAGGTAATAGTTAAGTACAAAACTCTGTTCATACGACTGATTCATCATCATTTACATTTTGCATGACAATAATGAGCCCGTGTTGCTTCACTGCAGCGTGCGCGACATACGTAAATACGAACTCAACGGTTGCAAAACACTGCATGTTACTTAATGACGTTAATGATCCATATGACAACTACAAATTCAGAAATATGGGGTAAGTTTGCGTAGAAACATTAAAGATAACCATGTTGAGGGAACAGAAAAGTGATTTTCAAGTTCAGATGGGAAAATGCATAGGGATAAATTCATTAGTGGCCAGTAACCTTTCGTCCTCATCTTCCAACCGGAAAACCAACTTCCTGCTTTCTTTTCTTCAGCGAGCTTCTTTCACTCATTTTCGCTTTCACCTTCGAGTCCACCGCACGCACCTCTCTCCTCCACTCCGTCCTCCGTTCTCCCACTTTTTTCCTTCCTCCAGGAAAATTTTTGCAAGATTTCCGTGTGCAGTTTTTAACGTCAATTTCCAACTGTCAACTAACGTCAAGTGCAAGTTTGTAAGACGAAGACGACATGAGCGACGTCAACAACCAAGACTTTCAACGGCACTTGGCGATTGCTGAAAATGAGGACGACCCGAATCTTCTTTTGCCACGGGGACCTCCGGGAACTCCAAGGGTATATCACTACCACGTAAGTTTCCAAGTCAAACGTCTTGCATTCCAGGTTTGAAGTAAAGTAGTATAGTCAGGTCAGACAAAGATGTAGACATCCGCACCCTTTTCCCCCTTCCTTTCACATTACTGATTACGGTCAGTGTGGACTGAAGGGACGGGGGAAAAGGGTGCGGATGTCTACATCATCTTTGACCCCCATAACATAACACGCGTCCCTGTGTTTTGTACTTACAGCTCGGAGCTACGTACACCTTCAACGTCACTGACAAGACGGATTTAAGATCTATTCAAAGCCTCATGGGGCACCCCCTACAGCCGCAACACCCACCGGTAGTAGGTCCCACTCCACAAATTACAGCAAGTCCAGCAGCTTCTCCAGCGCCAAAAGAAACAATTCAGCGCGGAAGAAGGAGTTCCAGTGAGGCAGAGAATTCTCAACAGCAGCTGAATGCAAAGAAACCAAGAATTTCTCCACCTACTCCGCAGAAGCTACCCGCAATTGATGCTGCACAGCATTTGCCACAACCCGAGGTCCAGCCAGGGATGCCTGTACTGATGCCTCAAATAACCGGAACCGGGCAGGTGGCACAACGTTTGTTCCAGTCGACCGTGACCGAGCCGACGATGCCTGTGCTGACACCACGACCACAAATAGCCGGAAATAATGTGGCACAACATCTGTCAGAGACACAATCCGAACCGACGCCGACGATGCCCGTGCTGGCAGTAACACAATTCACCGGAACAAGTGCAAATCAGGATATTTCTATGCTTCCTGTGGAACCCCTGTAAGTACTAATCGTTGACTTTGAATTGGCCGATGACTTGATGTGAAATTACATTTGATTTTTTATTCGTAGGCCATCGACTTCGGTGGACACCAGAGTTCCAATTCAGGACACCAGTGATCCTGCGGCAAGTTCCTCTACTCAGCGAAGTTCACATTTGGATGAATTAGCAGCAATAATTCGTCGTAATGGTGCGTCCACTTCCACTTGAACGTTAAAAAGCATATCTGTGCAAGAAACTAGTAAAACTAATGATTTTCTTTGGTTTACATTTCAGGAGGAAGCAACTTTCCAGCATTCTTGCAGTGCTTGGGGCAAATTGTACCGGAATCTGCAGACTTGATACTTGCAATTCACTCTAACATCTTAGCAGCAAAAACTCAGCAGGCGCAGTTGAACACAATTATTGAAATCTCCTTAGATCAATTGTTTCGTATAATGCCCCAGGAATTTTCTGAGTCGTATACCGCTCGAATAAGAACAATGCTTGAGAGAGATACCAATCCTAGCCCTGCGGACAGTGAAAATATGAGTACAATTCAACAACGGACTCGTGCCATTGAAGGATACAACCCCCGTTGGGAAAACCCCCAGATTGTCCTTCCTTTTCCGGACATTTGCACACGCGTTATGAACAGGGCTGCAGGTGTTTCAGAGATGACTGGAAATTTTAAGGTACTGAACGGCAACGGCATTGCTTACTAAACTTTCTGGCATGGAATGATTTAAGTCAAAGAGCTCACTTACTTCATTTGTAAATATAGGATGGGCATGATAAAAGAAATAGGATTATCGAAGCACTCCAACTGAAAGTTGCTACACCTGAGGATCAATCTAAAGTCACCAATTTGCTGAACTTATATGAATACTCAAGCTTAGACGACAAACGTTTTCCCGAGATTGCAGACAAAATTAGAATGGAATTGCTTGGAATTGTAAATCAAGTTGGTGACGAAAAGTTGACCAAGGGATTCAATGATGCTTTCCTACCTGAAGTGACAATGGACAATGGTTCTTCTGCTGCAAATACTAGCTCTCGAATAGAAGAAATTGATGAAACTGTGTCTTCAAGATTTACTTGCGATACCACCACTACCCTTGGAAATGAATGCCGCTCCACTACCAATGAGACAAGACAGGTGAAAGCCGAAGAAATGTCCACAAGTCTGAAGCGACCTGTAAAGAAACGAAGAAATAATTCCTTCGGATGGAGCAAGAGGCTCCCCAAAACCCCTGAGAAGAAAAAATCAAGAGCAGTCAAGTCGCCCGTGAAAAGTGATGAAAATTAACTTCAGAGTGTTATGGATGAAGTTACAAGTTACTGAATCTCAAAGTATGTGGAATTTTTTCGAATTTTCACGTACTATCTGGTGATAGAAGTGAAGTATTTTATACAGTGGTAACCCATAATTTAGCGTCCGGCTTGTCCAATTTCATATCTTAGGATTTTGCATCATTCAGTTAATGTCAGTTCAGATTCTAGATTCATAATACAGTAAGTGTCAGATTGTAAAAATACTACGTATTATTTTCCTTGTCTTCAGAGTGAATTTATTCACCAGTATTTCAGATGATTATAGTGAAGCTGTGTAATTACTGTTAATTCTTAAATGAGAATCTTGGAAATACTTTAAACTTTGAATTATGGTACGAATTTACAAATAGTTAGAAAATACATTTTATTGTCCTTCGAATCATCTGAAGAATGAATGCTTTTGTAAACTTTAGCACTAATGATTCAAATAAACTTCAGCACAATCATGAAAGACGACTATACTTCATTTTATTGTACAGATCATAAAATTATAAAAGTTAAAAATATTATGTGTATAGAAGAATTCACTCAACTATTTCATAGAAAAGATGAAGTTTCATACTGTATACTGCATGTCTCTTTGTTTGGTCAACAAAACTTTCTGAAACTTGTGACAAAGTCCGATAATATCTTTTAGAAGCATTCAGAAGGTATTGAGGAAGGGGTAAATGCAAAGATACTGTATTATGGGATATCAACAATATTATAAGGAAGGTGAGTGTGTGTGAAATTGAGTATGTGCAAAGCAGATGTAACTATTAGTTCAGTCCACACAGTGGAAATATTTCCTTGAACAGCGAGGTAAGTGAATGTGCCTTGTAGAGTTGATCTTTTGTAGCCACTCCTCTTACTCATATTCACATGGTCGTAAGAAGATCCTGAAGATCTCTCAAAAAATGAACTCTTGATGAAATATTCCACTCCCTCTTCTTCATAATGTTTCCCGGCAGCACATTACATAATATGAAGATGAACACATGAATATAAGCTTCAGGTTTATACAGAGGCATTCGATTAGAAAAAATGATTCACACCAATCTTACTTCACGTATTACTTAATAGCAATGAAATGATTAATTAATGCGACAGGAATATTTACGTAGTTTAGAAAATACAAAAAACACCTTTTAGATTATATCAACCCAGTTATATTTTTGTTAATTTAATTCATACTTTCATATTACCATACTGTACTTAAAAATTGAATATTTCTGGAATTCCGCGTCCACTCTACCTAACAATTTATTAATAAACTTAAAGGAGTAAGTATAATAGTGAAGAGATGACGAAGGTAGTAATGAAGATGAAGAGTGCGGATGAGGAGTGGTGGGTGGTGGCGGTGGGGGTCGCTCCTGGTGGGGGAGGGGCGAGGGCGTAGAGGTCGGTGAGTGTCGGAGTGCGGCAGTTCGCAGTCTCCGCAGTCTCTCTCCAGCAGAACACGCAACATGATCAACCAACCTTCTCACTCCGAATAACTCTTTCTTCACGCCTTCAAATCGCACAACAAACGCTCCTCTCCAGTGCCGTGAAAGTGACAGTGAACAGTTCTCTTTATTGACCTCTCTTGTGTCGTGACCCGGACCATGTTGCGCAACTTCCTTCTCGTTGCCGCAGCGTGTGTCGCCCTCGCTGCCTCCGATCGAGGTAATTTATTCTCAGGTGTTCTTGTTATGATTTAATTAACCACAAACATACACAATGCATCATTAAACCAATTATTCCCATTTTAATTAAGCATCAAATAACAATAAAATTCCTTTGTGAAAGATCAATCAATCCCTTAGTGTACGTGTTTTCTCTCGTAAAACAATTTAAACCCTTTAGGTTAGTAATCAATATATTCTTTTTATGTATCATTTAACTATAAAAACATGTTTATCAGTTTATCTAAAACTATCCTTGAAAATGCTGGGAAAATATGACTCAATAAAACTAGTTTGTATTGCACTTGAATCTTAAAAGGAGGAAAAAATACTGTAAAACTCAATAAACATCTCTGTACACCTGCAAACCCGCAATATCCTCAATGAAAACGAGTGTATTATTAGTTCGTAATTTTGTACCCATCACAGGAAATAACGACTTAGTGTAGGTGGAATTTAATACTGAACAGAGAAAAAAATGTTGGCCTTCACTTTCACATTAAACGTGACCAAGTTAAAATCCGTTGAGGATGTGAAATGTGAATGCTCAGCAGCTCAATAAATACTCCAGTGATGATGAAGCAATTAGGAGATTGTAGAGAGATTTTTTGTGCAAAACATTCCTCCCGTGGCCCGTGAATAGGTCCTCATTAGCAAATTCCTTTTCCTGTCATTTTGTCAACCCTTCCTTAACCTCATCTGCAGTGGAGGAACATTCCTTGTATTTCAAGTATCGCTTACTATAGCTTTTTAAGTGAACTGGAAGTTTGGAAGCCACCACACACACCACAGTGGTCTTGGGTCTTCCACTTCCAGGAATTTCCCTAGATCTCCAGATATACTTTTCCCCGAGAAATATTTCCACTGTCATAAAATAATGCAACATGATCTTGAGTGAACCAAAGATGAGTGTGTAGTAAAATGAAACCACAGAATCCATACTATCTTCCTCTGCATACATTCATTATTAAACGAACCCTACTAGACGTAGACACAGACTCGTCTTGAGTTGTTCCAGAGATCTGTTAAACTGACTGCCAGTTTTCCAAGATTGTAGATAGTTATGTTGAAACAACCAGACAGAATTTAAATCGGGTAATATTTTAACCGGGTAGAATTGGCTTAGTGAATGAATGAAGGTGAGCGTAGAGGAATGTGTCGTAACGGTTGAGCGTTTTGCAGTAATTTATGAGACGATGGTATGGGAGCCTTAAGTCTTAAGGAAGGGAAAGTATCTTTCATACGGGTACTACATGTGGGAGTGTTGTACTGCACACGGTCGCAGTCCCAGGTGGAGGGTCCATAAACGAGATTTTTACGAGTATTGGCCCATCACCCAAATCCTTACACTCTTACTTTTCCATGCCATAACGTGAGAGAAAAAGCCCTTTTTCCTTATCATCGTCCACATTAGCGTGGGAATTCCTCACACACTCATCAGCATTTTACTATCATCATCCACACCAACATTGCTATTTTGCTATTACTTACTGTGCATGATTACTCGAGGAGTGTGCCAAAAAACACAAGCGACATAAACATACTTAGTAATAATAATATACCCACAAGACGGACTTTCGTTCGCTCCGTTGATGATACACGTATACAAGACACAAACATTCCTCATTAAAATAGGAAACGAGGTTAACCCGTCGAAAGAGAGACTTTAAGACGTTCTGGATCATCCATATAAATCATAGGCACACACATAAACGACATATTTTTTAGGTTATTGCCATTGAACATTTGGACTGGAAATATTTCTAGTCCCTGTCGAAATATATTGGTATTGATATATTGATAGTTGAAGTAATAAGATGAGAAAGTAAATACGGGTAGAGTGTGTTGTGTACGTAAACCACACACACAGAAGAATTGGAATTTGGTGATATGAAATGATGGAGTGGAAGAATAACGGCCGGTGACATTTTTGTTCACTACTCTGGCCATTAAATCGATGGGGATCGATGTTCTCGCTGTGTTCCACATTTCAGTCCGAGCGTGTCTCCATTTTTTATGACCCCATCGACCACTCAATCAAATCTCATTCTTTGATAAGCACAATGCCTACAATGCGTAGTTGGAGCGTTCAGACTTTCAGAATCGTGGAACCTTAAGCTTTCACCACCAAATTCTACCATTTGTCGGGGGAATAGTATTAAATAAATGATATCTGTAGGAAATTTAAGGATATTTTCATCTTCGTACGTGTTGTTTATTTCCTTTCACTCCAGCTTTGTGTGCAAAAGCCAAATTTAAGTAACTTAGCGCAGCCTCAAATGACAGTCCGTTTAAAATTTCAAGAAGACCTTCATGATATTGAAATTGGTGAATTAAAGGAGTGAGAGGTATGTATGCCTAGAAGGGTAAAGGAATATAATGGGAAAGCAAATGAAACTTTTATTCCAAACCCAAAGACGAAAGATAATCGGTGGTAGTACCTGAAAACTGAAAAGGGTATATAAACTTTTTTTTTACTACAAAAGGTTAGAAGTATCGCGTCACTCTTGAGTCATGCATCTGATGTAACTTTCCACGAATCCTGTGTGATGTTCACAATTTAACAAAGGTTTGATGAATAAAACAGGAATATTATAATAGTTTTTCTCGGATCCAGTCAAGAGGACCATTTAGGTATTATATGTAGCATATCGCTGGTACGTGCAAATGTACGTGGCAGTGGCAAAATTCTCTAAGAGATAGTGTAAATAACTCTCCACTTTGATAAAGCCAGCAGTGGAGATTGGAGATGTTCCTAGGAAGTGCAGAAATGATAACACACTCAATAATATTATTTTGAGAGGAACCCTCTAGAGAGATACACTACTTGAATGTTTGAACATCTTTAACAATTTGTAGCAGGTGGAAGTCGGCTTACATTAGAGGATGGGGAAGGAGGCTACCACGGACTCGTCCGCGAAGATGAATTTAACGTGGAAGTTAAACCCAAGATACGCGCGGTTGGCGACCAAGTATGTGGATTCCGAATTCTTAACCGCGGTCATCACGGCGACACTCCTTTCGAGGTAAGCTGAAATATTTAAATCCTATTGCTCAACACTTTTCAAATGATTGCTTAAGTGACGTAAACTTCCTCTTGGGCCTTGTCTTCCCTACGAGTGGTAGGCTAATATTAACTCATCAAATAAAGAGGATAAGTGCTGTTTCTCCTCATCTGTCTCCATTTTGTGAACAAAACGACCTGTATGTGCGAATGTGCAGTTCAACTATTGACTGTACACACACAGTTAAAATGATTTGAATATGTGTGTGCGTGTGCCTTTTAGGGAATAAAGATGATTTGAATATTTAACCTTTACCTTTTACGCGTCTGGAAAGTAGCGTCAACTTGCCTACTATACTTTCTGCATGCATATGCATGTCTTCAGAATTGAAGTACAAAAATGGGAGAGGAGAATATTAGCGAAAAGTCCTTCTTGGAAATTACCAGTGTTATTAGTTCATTTTCCCTTGCGGGTATATAAGTAACATTCACGAAGTTGCACGGAGGGTTACGTCATCCACAAAAGAAAAAGAAATGCACATTTGCATGAATTCCGCATTCTCATAAACTTACTATGCTTCTGTTTCTCCAACTGTTTCGTGTTAATTTGGAAAGACATGGAAATTATATTGTCTTTTGCCTTGTTAACCTCATCAAGAAAGGCTTGAAGGCGAAAGGGCAATTAAGTTTGTAAAGAAATGCACACAGACAATTTGCTACAAGTGTGTCTTCCTGACCTGAGCTAAAAGTAAATGCAAAATGTCACATACACACCACTACTAGTACACGGAGTATCAAAGTGTATTATTATTATGTCTAGCTCAAGCTCAAGCTTCATCATTCTGCAGATACTAGTTATGCACTTAAGCATACATTTATTTATACAACACACAGCAAAGAAGAGGACCCACATTCAGTTTCACAGTAATAAACACCACAAACCAGTTAAGATGTACTTCGAGAACATATACACAAGCAGAAGAATAACATCATGAGCTTTTGTGTGGGCGATGATGTGTTCTACATTTGTCGTGCATGATCAGTTGATTCGTCTTGACACAGTAATTGGTCCTCCACTCCTATATAGTAGTCGTGTACCATACTTTAGTGAGAGTGACACTCAAGAAAGACACGATGAGATGACCACCATTATTTCCAATCTATAGAGATACGTTTACAGGAGTGTCCCCGGCGTTTTCTTACCTTATCTCTACATTATAGATTATATAGATACATACGAAGAAGGTGCAATAAAAAGCTCAAGAGTTTTTTTAAGCACACTGCACGCATCTATCCAATAATGCAATATTACAAAGGATCCTCTATACACACACACGTACACTTGCCATATAATATAGTACCTTTACCACCATGTGTCTTCCGTTAAGATGAACACCTTCTTCGAAGATATTGAGAATAGAATGCTAGTCATGAAAAAGTTTTCCAATTTTCTGGCACATCGATTCCTTCCTGGGAAGAACCAAAACAAATTACACTGGAAGAACGGTTACCTCATCTTCTCCCAACACACATTCTTTCGTCCGTGTAATGACTAAACCTTTCTTTTCCTTTCCTGTGTTGTCTCTGAACCATTCATTTCCTTGCACAGGATACAGAGGAGAGAGAGATATTATATTTCCAGAAATTCTGTGTTTTTCATTTCTGCTTGTTATTACACAAAGAAGAAGGGTGGGTAAGGGTACCCAGAATTTAGAAATTCAAAAGAGGGAATAAGTATTACTACAATGGAACAAGAGTTCTTGGAAAGGGAAACAGGTGCTTTTGAAGTTATAGGGAGCATAAATTTGAAGCTAATTGGTTTAGACAGAATATATATACCGTATATGTAAGTGGTTGGATTGGATTGCCAAGTGTTTGGGGAGCGTGAGACACATCGATCCACTAAAAGTGACTCAGGTTTACCACCGAGTGAGTGACTACACATACACCGTTCTTATACTTCTTCTGCCTGCATTGATTTATCGCTTTCTCTCTGACATGTAAATAATCTAGTCTCACTCGCAATTCCTGACTTCTGCATTCTTCTCAGCTACAAAAAGAAACTTCCATCTACAGAAGTTTGAAGGACTCTTCCTCTTGTAAATAAAAAGATTTCTTCCTTCACTCACCCTGTACACTTTCTACTTCCTGTGTGAAACCTTCAATGGGTGAGAAAATAGTCAGTCTGCAGCATGACTACTACTTCTGACTTTATGATGCTGCTTACTACTTACTGCCTACACTCTACACTGCTTACCAGTTACCACACCACACCACCACCAATACTGATGATGATGCTGTGTGAGTGTGAGCCTCACTACTTTCATTTCATTTCGTTGAACGATCTCTTCCCAGAAAACGAGCGTTTCTCTCCCTTTCTGTCTCTCTGTAATTCACTCGTAGTCATAGGCTTTCCCTTTCTCCCTTTTTAGAAAGGAAATAATGTTCTACCACCACCACCAACATCTACCACTACCCCGAGTTTCAACTCCAACTACCACATGAACTAAGATAAGAACACTTCCTCCCTTGTCCTCTGATAAGCTCGTAACAACTTTCCCAGGGTTACCACTCACCATACTTTCCCCTTCTCCCTTCCTAATCGTGCCCACATACAACTATATATAATACCTATGGCCCATACTAACACAGGGAAAGTGGGCACAGTAGATCCTCCTCAAAATATAAATGTATACGTGGGGATGTGGATCGATAAGAGAGCAAGCGAGTAGAAGGGATTTGTGAAGAGAAAGTGAGTGATTGAGCACATTTGCTTCACATACAAAAAGTAAAGCCATTCCTCCACAACTTTCCACCAACCATTCTGTGTCATGTATTCCCGAATATACTTTAATTTCTGTCAGGCAATCCATGAATGCACCCATCCTCATTTCTTCTTTGTGGCTTATTTCGCTTCAAATTCTTTTTCATCATCGTTCCTCTGCACCCTCAGGCATTTCCTCTTTAGATTATAAATAGGGTTGCCCTAGCTTAGCTTGTATAAGTTGTAACTCACTCTTCTTCCACTAAAGAAGAACCTACAGGGAGCTTCACAACAACTTTCTCTAAGAATCGACCTGTGTGCACCTTCTGTTCGAATGTTCCCATTCAATAAAGAATGAAGAAGATCCTCACTCTTTCGTTCAAATTGGATTTGCTCCACACACACACACAATATTGGAAACATGTCCTACGTGCTCGTCTCACCAAAAATGCCTCAATCATTCCAACATTCTTAGAAGGATCCAAATACCGAATTCCTTGTGATCTTACAATGCACCCTGTTTCTCTACCAAACTACCAAGTACCAAAAACTACTATCCGTATTCAGTAAAGTACAGACTTTATATACAAGAAGAAGGGGAAGACTCATGCCGCCACTCCATTGTGAGAGTTTAACTCTTCCTTCTTTCCCCTGTTAGTAGGGAGAAAGTCATTACAAGTAGAACTCTCGAGCATTTCTGTGTGTGTGTCTGCTTTCCAAAACTCGTTTTGTATTGAACTCTCCTTTCCATCCAGCTATGTCTCTCTTTCCCTGCTCTCCTGCTGCTCTTCTTCTTTCTCTCCTCGTAATTGAATAAGTTTGGATGAGTCTCATCATCACTGTGTGAGTAACACAGTCAAGTCACTACAATCGTAGAAAGTCGTCTGTTCCTTTCCTTTCTCGGGGAGAATGTTTTCTGTCCACGAATTAATTGGGAGTGTCAGGGTGTGCATCTCATCCTTTGCATCCAAATGTCCGAAATGCCAACACTTCCTTCTCTATCTCTCTCCCTCTCTCTCTCTCTCTCATACAAACACAGACAGACATATATACAGTCACTTCAGTGCCCAGCACTATACAGGGTGAGTCAAATTTCTGTTGTATGTACTCACCCACCGAGGAATTCTACTTTTACGGAAATCCCAAAATGATGAGTAGTTGGTAGATAGTTGGTACTTCGGCTGTATATACCCCCTCTGGCCATCTTTGATCTTTCCCCTTCATCTTTCTCCATTAGGCATGGACAGAAAAAGGCAATAACTTCTTAGCTTCTTTCTCCAGCTGTCTCCATACTCGGATTGAGTTTTTAGGGTGCTCATACACACACACTTCTCATGGTTGCATTTCTTAACCACTCTTGGTACACATATACTCGTCTTTTGGTCACTCTAAAAACTGATTCCCTTAAATTGAAGATCAATACAAAGCAGAAAGAACTGAAAGAGATTTGGCTTTGATGAGAAGACTAAAAGACCTGAGGGAAGCCGAAAACAAGGCACGTGTATATGTCTGCACTCCATGTTATGGTGTTTTTGCCTTGGTCCTGTGTGGAATACGAAACAACAACGTGCTCTTTACTTTTTAATTACTCCTCAGATCAAAATTACTTTTTTTCACTTTCTTCCACTTTCCTTCCGAAGTCTAATTGCTTTTCTCAGTGGCGAAATTCAATTAACATGAAAGTCTTTCCAAACTTTTGAGTGTAAGATATCGTCGATTCTACTTTCTTAAAATTGAAAAACATTTTTCGTGTATTTGGTAACATTCATACACCTTGCTTTGTAAACTTTGTGGGGAGAAGGAGGGGTAGTAGAGATTGAAGAGAGATGAAAATGCACACAAGCACACACAGAGAAATGTTTTGACATGGAAAATGACGCAAAAAACCTGACAAGGTGCATTAATGTACGTGTGTACTTGAAGGAAGACATACACACGCGGAAGTAGAGAGATACATTCAATCCAATGAATGCGAACTCACGCAGAAAGATCGAAGAATTCTTTACCATGCGCTACGCTGTCACAGAACCAACTCACACAACCCGTTCAAAGTGTTGAATCTCTACAATATAGCTGAGAGCGTTTCCCGTGGAAG
This sequence comes from Isotomurus graminis, assembly GCA_034696565.1. Classification (NCBI taxonomy): domain Eukaryota; kingdom Metazoa; phylum Arthropoda; class Collembola; order Entomobryomorpha; family Isotomidae; genus Isotomurus; species Isotomurus graminis. The sequence continues at coordinate 19,263 of JAQGAB010000045.1, forward strand.
AATAAAAAATATCGGAAAAAGGTTTCCTGATTCCTTCCTTCCCTTTCTTACTAGTGCCTTGTTTTGGTTCTATTGAAGAAAGAAAACAAAAACTCTAAGAAAAGACTCAGAAGAAAAGAAAACAAACGAGAGGGTAAAGTGAGTGAGTGAGCCTCGTTTGTTCCAATTAATGACTTCAATTAAGACACTTAAAGACCGTGCTACTGAACCTCTCTGAGATGCTTAGTTGTGCTATTCCGTTCGGCTAGAAATAACTCCCCTCACTTTCTAACTTAATTTCTCTCCTTGTCTAAATAAAATGGTTAATGGGTATCTCATACAACTACCGTTTAGTCCAGCTTATTTCTCGTATAAATCATTATAAAGTATTATTTCTCTAGTACAAGATCTATTAAAATTCTCCACGTATTTATTATTCTACAGTATCAATTTGTCAAGGTACCGTTAATCCGCAATATATAGTATGTTCAGTGTTTGTATGTCATTAATCGTGTGTCATTTAGGGAGCATGTCACTTTAACGACTGCATTAGTTCCGATTTATGGTAGCTGTCTTTTCCAAAACTGCATCCCAAATGGAGTGTCTTCCTTCAAATTGATTTGTAAGAACAAAAAGTGCGTGTATACATTACGTATACAGAGAAAGAGAGAGGCTATGGAGGATGGCAGTGGCACTTTACCATGCCATCATCATTCTTGTGCCAAAACCAGACTTTGTCTTCAGTTTACAGTCTCGTTTCGTATGAAAGTCTAAATTAATACTTCAATAATTTTTCACACCGCTGAGACTTTTCACACTGAATCTCGGAGACTTTAGTGTGGCTTTTTGTGTCACATTTGCATGGCAGGGCGAAGGAAATCGGATTTTTTAATGTTCGCCAAGGGACTTGACTTTACGAGGTTGCTTTATGGGATGAAGTGACTCACTCTCTCACCTTAGTGCCGAGTAGCATTACATGGAGAAACTGCCTTGCTGCTGCTCTCCATACACGAGAGTACTATATAGTTTCCGCTTCCTTTTCCTAAAGTACTTGGAACACATTCTCATTTCATTTCGCTCGATAGTCGATGATGACTCCGAAAAGTTCTTTGAAATGGAAGACCTAATGGAATTGAAGATTGGGATCGACTACATTCATTCCTCCCTGTTATGGGCATTTATGAGCCAAGTGGATGATTGACTTCATCACGATCATCATCGTCATCATTTAAGGAGAAACGAAATAGACACCCGAAGCTCTAAGCACTAAGCACACACACTATATACTCTTCCCTTCCAATCTCTGGGTTTCTACACTTTAATTACTCCTTCCATCATTTCTCCATCGTACATGCAACCAAAAGAGAAAAGCGAGAGAAACGCTCACTCATGAATATTTAATGGGAAAGAAACTTTCTCTCTTTCTTTCTCTCATGAATGAGTTATGTGAGTTTCTCGATGGATAGAAAAGGAAAAAGCATCTCGAGATATTTTCATACACTTTCCATCTACTTTACTTCGATTGGCTCACACTAAATTAAATTTAAACTTGGGCAATGTTCTCGTAAACTCTTGCAACATAACACCTGAGATATCCCAAGAATCGTGTGGCAAACGGACATTATTACTTAACACTGGATGAAGATGTCTTTCATGTGTAACAACGCAAGATATATATGTATGTTGTTATAAGACTACACAGGAGTTCTCCTTTAACCCTTGTGTTGTTAAAGGATGAACGAAGAAAAAAGTAATTGCAATAAAACGGCTGGGATTTTCTTCCCTTGTACACAGACACATTTATTTAGCCAATTAAGAATGAGGATGATGGTCGTGTGTCAAGGTGTGTGTGTGTCTACCTCTCTCTCTCTTATACATCTTTTAGTAACCCCTTGCCTTTAAATTTAAGTGTATTAAGTATATATGGTGGCAGGGTATTTAGGAGATATGGCAAAGTAGGTGCGAGAGAGACGATGGGAAGAAACCAGTTCTGCAAGGGATGAAGAAGAGATTTTTAGATGAGACAGACTACCCAAGGCACAAGGATAGTTGATGGTTTTGCTTGTTTCTCGAATGTTGGATATTGCATACTACTTGGTCTTCTTGGTGTCCTCTGCCTATCTGCTTCATTCTTTACTGGTCGTTGTCCACTTCACTTCTCCTGATACTATAATATTCTATATGCTGTGGAGGAAAGAATGCAGACGGACAACGGAAAGAGTCATATTTCATGTGTAGGTGACACACGACAAGCCTTTGAACGGATCTTTTTCTCTCGAGAGATTCACACACAGACACAGGGCTTTTTACTTGTAAAACTGTCCAGTTACTCGTAGTTTCTTTCCTTCACACACACATATATACAGTAATATACACACATGAATTCGTGAAGTACACACACATAAATCGATGCAATAAACTATGAACTACTGTAAGAGGAGAGACAAGATAAAAGTAATAAAGGATAGCCATACCGAATGACGCATGCAATTTTGTTGCCAAAGGTATAAATATATGAACCAGATGTAATGAAGACTCGTTATGTGTAATTAAGAACGTACACTCTGATGAATGAGTCGCTTTGATCTCCTTCTGATGATGGGATACAGCAATTAAAGTTATGTAGTAGTGGTCGTCTGCTCTATTTCCTTTGTGAACTTAGAACAAAACCTGGCATTTAGTTGGAGGTTGGGACTTGGCTGGTGCGGAGAATGGCAAGGTCGAATGAGTTTCAAAATGTCATGAGCAAATGGTACAGATCTAGTATGGTAGTCTGGGGAGAAGGGGTCTGCCATTTAAAGAGCAGGTTGGAATAGATGAGTGACATTTAAATGTACGATGACAAGGCGCAAAAAGCAGAAAGACAAGTGTTACGCAGAGCATTAATTGAACCCAGTGATTAACGTTGATTAAAGACGATTAATGGATGATTTGCAGATAATCTTGAAGGACGGAGCGGATGGGGAAGGCGGCGAGGCACAGTTGAGAGCTAAGCGACTTCTTAACTGCGAAAAGCGAAAGAACTACAAGTTCGACATCACCGCCGTCTCCTGCCACGGAGAGACTTCCAACAAGTAAGCAGAAGGATGGAATCTACCATCCTTTTATCTTAGATTACATTACCCATTCCATTTCAAGAGAAAGCAAAAGAAAGCACGGAAAAGTCAAGATTAATGGCGTTTGCTCCTGTCTCATTAGCACACGAGAAGTAGACGTGAAAGCTGTGAGTGTATCGTGTACAGAGTTGACCCTACTAAAATGTATGTGTTTTTGCTTTCTCTAGTGCTACGGTACACATCACCGTGATCGATGTTAATGAGTATGGACCCACATTCCTGGAACCATCTTATGTACGTGAAGTCGATGAAGGGCGGCTGTATGACCTCATCCTTCGGGTTGAGGCTACGGACCGTGACTGCACCGCTAAGTTTGGGGATATCTGCAAGTACGACATCCTCACCCAAGATCAACCATTCATCATCGACAATGACGGTAAGAGTGAATCACAATTACTACAAAGTGTTCTCTCAAACATGTTCCCATCATACAAGTAAAGGTCACTCCAGTTTCTTAACAATTGAACACTTCTAAAGATCATACGTGCCATGAGCGTCTTGTTTCCAAATACATCGAAATAAATAATCCCCTAGTCCCCTGAAGATTCTCTAGAACAAAAGATAACCTTCGACTCCCAAAAACCCAAACGACTGCAAAGAATTGAAACAGAATAAGATGAAAGCACATCTTTAAGAAAGAATTTGCTCACAAGTGCCATAAGAAAGTCATGGAGTGGTGAGTGTATATACTGCTCCGTACTCCGTGCTTGTTGACCAGTTGATGTGTTTGTGTCGGTCGTAGGATTTTGATATCCCATCCTCCTTTTGTCTTTGAATCTCACTTGTTTCTGACACTCAGAAATGTCTCATGCGGGAGAGAGGAAGGAAACAAGTGGGTCTTCTTGTTCTTACTTAAGTACCTCCTGTAAATCCCATCGTCATCGTAAACCTCCACTCATAAAACCCAATGGGTCATCAAATGACAACCTGAACTTTCCCCACTCCTCTACGTCCAAGGTTCCCACGTGGCCGTAGTTGATGAAGAGACGCTTTCATTGCTCTGGGATTCCAGTTCTCTGGTCACCTTGGTCATTATTTTGTACATAACGTTATTTAGTTCATCGTTAGTCGTGGATCTCATTACATTCCTCATTACACAGCTTGTCATTTAAAAGTGAGAGATAGAGAGAACGGAGTTGAATTTCAGTCGCAGTAACTTCTCTGTAACTTGCATAAGGGGAAAGCATATAAACCCTTTTATGTGTCACAACGAGTTAAGGTAGGCAGGAATGAGTGAGAGGAATGAAATCCGAGAATACTTGCTTCGTTGCTTACCTCCTCCCTAAATCCCCCATCGATCTGCTGTACCCTCTCTGCTCGTCGTTATAAATCGAATCGCTGAGCTTTGAGTAAACCATCCAGTGTTCCATGTTCCATCCTTTCACTTTTAGTAATCACAACGTGCACAGGCATCGTCGCTTGAATTTCTTCTTTATACATATCATCACGAGTATACAGAGTGAAATGAAAACAGGCTGTAGTACAAACTGCGATGCTGGTGCTGGTAATACAAGCAAACTGTAGATTTCTTAGCCTGAGTTTTGAATGGGAACTTTCTCTCCTAGGAAATGGGGGTTGGATAAAAGGACTTGAAAAGTAAAGGATGATTTCCATACCGTATCCTTACTCCGGCGAGGATTGAAAGAATTGATTTATTTCTGTGTGTGTGTGGATTTGTCTCTCGTTTCTCATTAATTCTGTCGCTTGTCATGTGCTCCATTTGTTTGCCTTCGTTCCACACTCAACCATCAATTCTTCAACTCAACACATTCATATGTGTGTGAATACATAGATATATTTGTGTGTGCACCACACACTCAGTCAGACGATGAATAAAAATGGTTCAGGATTAAGCAAAAGAAAGATGAAAGGTATGGTTATATAACTTTACTATATGGACTCTAAAATACAACTAGGACATGTATATACTCCTACTAAGCACTTAAGAAAATCTTCCCATTTGCGTCACGCTAAGCCGATTATACGTAGAAAATCACGTCTACTACCGTCGTTTTTTAAATTGATTGCATACTGGGTGCACTCCTCTAGTTTCCTTTCCCTACCTATGGGAAGAATAAACGGGAAGTTCTCATTAGTTTTCTCCACTTTGGTAGGTATACCCAACAGTGATGGGATAGATGTCATGGTTTGATTTTGCTTGACAAGATTCCACACACATCCGCATCTCAAAATTGGCTACCAATCCTCCTCCTGTCTAAAACGCGTTAGACTGCAAAAATCATGAGCTTATGGGTCTCTCTATCTCTCCCAGATTAGGTTATATGACTCTGTCCCAGTATAAAAAGCAGAGATGGCTTTGAAGGACACAAACGACGAAAAAGTAAGGAACACACAGAAAGTACGGTAGAGGTTGAGGTTTAATTGTTGGCCTTTGAAGTATTTGCTCTGCTCTCTTCCTTTGTGCAGTTGACATCGATCTCCACTTTCTCTCTGTGCTTTCTCTCTTTTTCATGTGCAAATGGACTCTCGCACATATACGTTGTATATGACAAAGGATATATAAGACCATATACACATACGTATGACTTCCCGTACCCTTCTCCATACTCTCCACACTTCATTCTGCACACAATAGGATAAAGGAAGAAAGCGAGGACATTTGCATTGAACTCGAGGAATGAAATTATTATGTGAGTGTGTGTAGGATTTACGACAAGAGATGTCTTTCTCCATATGCCACGTCATACACTTTTCCCTCGTCTCCTTGTATGTGTCTCTCTAAGCTGAAAAGCTCTTCTTCGTATAAAATGTACGCTGGAAATCTACGCAATAGTCTATTTCCATACGTGTACATCCCTTTCAAGGCTTTTTCCACTAAGGAATTCTCATTTTTTGTGAAATCCACGAGAGCAGACGTTGAACAGACGAATTAACACAAGGACAGCTAATTGCCCACCAGCAGACCGAGTTTTAATGTTCGGTGGTAGGAAATGAAAAAAGAAATCCTGTGGAACATTAAATCCTACAAGGAATTACAGACTTTTGGTAGGGAAATAGATACAAAAGAAAGCTCACATAAAAATTTCACCCTTTCTTTTACTTTCTATTCTTTCACTGCGTCATTTTTGTTTCTAAGTAGGAGCGAAAAAAATGACTCGACTGCTCAGTGCTCATCCCATTTCTCTCAATTTCATATTTTTCCAGTTGTCTCTTCGTGTGGAAGAGAAAGACAAGGAATAGGATGGGCAGGGGATTTGGTTGTTTCTGTGTATATATGTGGCTGTATGTGTGTGTGATTCATATTCATTGGACGAGACGTACTTTCTTCCTTGCGTCTCTCTATCTCTCATTCCTGAAGTGGAAGAACGGTGTATTTGCTCGGAACACACAAAAGTCGTCTCTCTCCACTTCTTTTCCTTTTTAATAAAAGGCTGAGACAAAACCCCTTCTGCCTTCGTTCTGTGTGAAGAAGAACAAGAGAGCCGCAGGTGCATAGGAAAACACAGAGTCCCATATGGCCTTTGTTCCTGTGACATTTTAAAGGATAAGATGGATGATTGTCCAAGCCTTAAGAGTTATGGAGTGACCTTTGACACCGCTTTTATATTAGTCCAGAACCAAACAAGTTCTCAAGAGAATGAATGGAACAATGAGAGAAGTTGTAATGTGTCTGGAAACAAAATGTATGGTTCCACGGGGAATATGAGATACACGGTAAAATATGAATTTAATATCTTTCCAGGTGTAATCCGGAACACGGAACCATTGGATTACGAGCGATCTCACAACCATATCCTTTCCGTTGTTGCGTACGACTGTGGAATGAAGCGCTCTGCACCAGTGATGGTGACCATCAAGGTCGCTCGTGTCTGCAAGTTGGGATGGAAAGGTAATAAGCTAATAAAACTCATGTATCATTAGCATTTGGTATTATTTGTGCTTAGCTTATGATTCTTCCCCTCCAAATCCAAGGCTCTAAGTCCAGATAAAAGATTGCATATACATACGCCGTAAAGAACAGTCTTCTTAAGTCAATAATCATGACAATATGTGTAACTCACCATTAACCTTCGGTCATTTAAGAGCTTAAAGTCTCTCTGACTGAGTGAAATATCTCGCATTATCTCAAGTCACTGGAAGGAATAATTAATGAACAATAAAATGCAGCCGCTACTGTTACTACTTCATTTATTTACCCAGTAATACTCTCAGCTTCTCCAGTGTTTCTTAACTTTTATGAGAATTTATGACCTCATTCTTCTCAATTACCCTCCCATCAAATAAAACAATGTGTACGATGATGGTACTTACCCCGATGGTCCGTCTTCAGTACATTTCATGGTTTAGTTTACCAGCGAAATTAGGAGTTTCCATCTTTGAAAAAAAACTTTCTCCAAAGGGTGTACATTCCTTATGAAAAATGGCTTAAGTTTTTGAAACTAAAAGCACAATTTGATGTAATAAACTCTTTAGCTGCTGTGCCCTGTTATTCTGTATTTCACTAAGAATGCTATGAGCCATGATACCATCCTTTTGTGATGGCATGAGAGACCTTCGTGCTAATTGAAACAAGTGGGTCTAACATTTTAGGGGAGAAGGGAGAGAGACATATTCTTTTAATTGCCAAAGTTGTACAGAGAAAGAGAGAGAGAGTTGAGGTCAATTAAAAAGAGGGTGTTTTGTAGTTTAGCCAGTGAAGGTCAAGCGTTCTCTGTTCAACCACATTTTCACATTCAATTAACTTGGGACGAAAAGCAAGGAAAAGAAGACTTAAGAAGGGAAAGCAGTGTAGAGAAAGGCAAGCAGGGTAGAAAGTAGAAAAACAGGCCCGGGCAGAGGCAGACGGAGTTTATCGATCGAACCTCCCTTCTTCCTTCCTCTGAACAAACGACAAGTGGATTTCTCATTATAAAACACTCTCTCATATAAATGAATGGTGATGGTGGGTGTGGGTAGAGTTATAAAATGTATATACTCTCACACACACGAACATGCTAATTGCACTCCACCATCGAACAAACCTCTTCTTGGGTATTGTGATTTTGTGTACGTCCCACGTCCCACCTATTGAAATGTTCTCCTTCTTGCCTAGAGAAAGGAGATGTAAGACGAAGAAGTTTATATATATGTCGGATGTCATTGGTGAAGAGCCTTAAAGCCTTTTTCATCCTATGACACGGGAAGCAGAGATAGAGACACTTTCTAACTTTCCTTGAAGTTTTGACTTTTATGAGTAACACGAACGGAGAAAGTTATGCATAGAAAGTTTTTCCCATCTTGTAGATTACAATGACGAAAGGTACATGAGTATTATAATGAATTTATCACATCAAGACTCACTTGTTTGCATGAAAGAGTTTAGGTCAAAGGTTGTTTTGTGTTGGAGGGTGAGGGAGGGGCAGCTCAAGTGTTGTATATAATTTAGTTTTCGTACTTTACACTCTCTGACCTATTTTTATATTTGCTTAGGAATTCCCGAAAGAATTGACTACGCACCAGGGTCTTCACGGCAAGAATTATTCCCTGAAGCGTCCCTTGAACTGTGTGATGTTCCTTGTGCTTTGAGAACGCTTGAGACCCGATTGTCTCTTTCCACTCAGCATATTGGAAAAGGGTGTGATCGTGACACTTACGCTGTTCATTCTCAAAGGAAATTATGCGGTAAGCTACATACGTTATTTTGGAATAAGAATACCTTTGGGCTTTGGGAGTGATGGAAGTTCAATATTGTGTTTTTTATTACCACCACAGGCGCATCCAGTGAAAGCTTTGACCTTTTACCATCACCCGGACTTGGAGCTGAATGGACTCGATCGCTCCCTCAAGATGAAGGACATGAAAGCGATCCTATGTTTGAATTCGATGGTTCATCAACTGCTGTGGTCATTCCTGAAGGTCTTGTTCCCCACAATCCTGGGGATAACTTTACTCTCGCCACATGGATGAAGCACGCTCCACACCCTGACCAGGACAGACATACGAAGGAACATATCTTGTGCAATGCTGATGACCACAGTAAGAGGAGTTTTGATTCACCTCAGATTTCCTATCGTAGTTAGCAAACTTGCACATAACATAGTCTGTAACGGACATAAAGAATAGATGGATTTATGTCCGAAAGTGCATTTGTATGTTTTGGGAGAGTGCCGAGTCATGTTCGTATGGGAGTGAAAGTCCAAGAATTACAGGACGTGATACATTCGCATGAATTCATGAGTGACCATAGCTAACTTTTAAGAACACACCCGAAGCATAAGTATATTCTAATTTTGTGTTCCACAGAAATGAACCGTCACCACTTTGCCCTCTTCGTGAGAAACTGCCGACTTATTCTTCTACTAAGGAGAGAACATAACGACGGAGATCTAAACACATTCCGCCCTGCTGAGTGGAGGTGGAAGCTTCCGCAGGTACGAACGCGATGAATGAACCCTTATTACTTTTACTCCGTCATTTCCTTAATTTAAATTGCGCGTGTGGATCGATAGTCCTACGAGTTTAGTACTACAAAGTACACAAGGTCCGACACGGAAATGTGTAGTTATTCATATGGTCGTCAGCCTCCTTCTACGGTCGTCAGCAAGGTTTCCACCTTTTGACCTCCTCACCTCTCCTTCCTTTTCTTTGTGTGTTAGTTTGAAAAGGACAAATAGAGAAATGACTCATGTCACTGTGTAATGAGACAACTTGTCTTCCACATCTTTGTTTCGTGCCTTGAGGAGTGGATGATGGAGACCAGAGAAATCGATTGCCCCTTATCCGTTGCTTGCCCTCATAAATGGAAACGCAAGGGAGACAAACAACTTTATACGAGATACCTTTTAAAGTTGTTCCCTTTCATTGACTCAATTAGAGGAACAGTGAAGGGAGAGACTTGCTCAGCCATTAATCATCTTTCTCCTCCTGCCTGCCTAATCACTGCCCAATTACTAAGATCCAAACTTACTCATTCCATTCGACTGCCTACGTTTCATTTTTAAGGAGAGGAAGTGGGAAACAGCGCTTCTCTCCTGGCCTCCTTCCTCCCGTGTGTAGTAGTAGTTGGTAGTGTGGCCTTAACTTGTTCTACAACTGCGACTTGCTGGAAGAGCCTCTGGAGAGCTACATGGAAATGAATAGCCTTAAAGTAAAAGCAGTAGAACTGAATGGCCCATTGTACTAAACTCCCTTTCTCTCTTTCCTTTTGTGCTCGACCACACTGAAAAGAAACCAGTCGGGCGAAAAAACGCTCTTTCGCTCTCTTTCCCTTACTTTAACATGGCTTAAAGGAGAGGCAAGGCTTCCTGCCACACCACGGTGACCACTAGACTCGGCAGAGAAACTACTGAAGGGAAAGCACTCCTCGGTCTACTTCCACTCCTTCGTACTTTTATACAGCTTGAGCAGTAGGAGATGAAAGCTGAGAGAGTAGCGAAGTGGGTCCGGTGGGGTTAATTCCGTGGATTGCAATTAGCGCTGATGCGATGCACACACACACAAGGCTCAAGTGCTTTCCTTCCGAATCCTCATCCTTCCTAAACCATCAACCACTAATGCTCCTTCCAAACTCTCTCTAAGCTTTTGTGTCGTCTAAGATGAAGTTTGGCTTTAAAATCTGAACTCGCTGTTAAATAGACTCTTCCGAAACCTCTAATGGGAAAATTACTCTGATGAAATGGATGTTCTATGGAACATTGGGACTAATCAGACTGTGACTTTGTGGTTCGTTATTACCAGGTTTGCGATGACGAATGGCATCACTACGCTGTGTCGGTTACATTCCCTGATGTCGCTTTGTGGGTTGACGGCGCTCCATGGAAGGCTGATAAGGCTAATCCCGAAGTAATTGATGACTGGCCACTCCACCCGGCCAAAGGATTGAACACATCTATCGCAGTTGGAGCTTGCTGGCAAGGGGCAGAGGGCAAGTTCAAACATCACTTTAGAGGATACCTAGCTGGACTTTCTCTCCTTGCTGGAAAAACTGAAGACCCTGGGGTCCTCGCTTGTCTTCACAAGTGCAAAGAATCCCTGGAATTACCTGGAATGGAGGTTGTTCAGCCTGGAATGCAACTCATGACCAACACTGGTATGCAAATGGAATGAGCTCAATGTCTTCTTCATTCTCGGTGTATCTCATTCATCTTACTCAACTGTAGACATGACGGAAATAACTGTGGAAGGCGATAACACTACTGACATTGAGAATCTCATCCGACGTGTTGGATACGTTAACTCTCGTGAGTTCCCAACTCCTGGAAGGAGAAATCTACACTTGGCTACTAAAGTCATGTAAGTCAAGGATTCTAGATTCAATTTACAATTGAGATTAGTATGTACATCAGGATTCACGCTCGTATAATACAATTGCAGTTGTGAAAGCGGAAAGGCAATTAAGATTGTTCCCTCCGACTCTTTCGTCATGGTTCTTCCACCTCAGAAACCAACTATTGAGGTTAATGGAACTGCAAACTTGCCCAGGGACTACGAAGACTTCCGACTTGGCGTGAGGGTCTTCTCAGATGTGAGGATTACTATTTCCTCTGACAGGGACGACAATGAGGAATGGAGAAATGGTACGCATTCTACATTTATTTCATATGAGGTTACCAAAAAGTCCCGTTCCTGCATCTCACATTTCACTTTCCGTGTAATCCTCTTCTACCACAAACCTTTTTTTGTGTTCAGTTTGAAGCTAAAAATGCACTTTTGTATTCAAATCCGGAAGGGTAACACGAGAATCTTTCGAGAACTGAACTTCTCTTCCTTTTTTGTGGTCGAAATTTAATCCGTTTCATTTCCAGTGCACTGTGACATTCACAAAAACCCGGTTGTGTGGCATTCTAGAATAAACTTTGCTTCCAAATGACGATTGAGAATGGTGGATTTGTAGTGTCAAGTGCGTGAAATGTTTTTATGGTTTTCTTTCAGGAGAACCCATATCAGTTATTGAACGCAAGTTGGACGCGTGCACAGTGTCAGTCTACCCACCGCTGAATCCTGACCATGAAACGCTTGCTGTTCCTTCTGCCATGCTTTCCCAGTTGGGAATTTCTGATCATGTCACTCCCGACGGTATCCTTCTTTCTGGTGCTGACATGATTTACAATTATGAACAGGTAATATGTTTCGCATGGAGAGATAAGCAAATATTCATACGAAAAATTGTGAGTTTGATAGAATGTCAATAACACAAGTTCTTATTAAATGTTAGGTTCTGCGACAAATCCAATATTCAAATAAGAAGCCTGCATACTACTTGAATCGAGCGTTCAAGCTTATTTGTTCCGAGCTCAATGGTCGCTTCACCTCCAATGAGTATGTGCAGACCCTTACAGTAATCCACCCTGAAATAAGCCACGAACCTACTGATGACCTATCTGGAGGACCTTCAGACATTCCATCAGCTTCTGCTGGGTCATCCCTTCTCCATGAGGACAACGAAATTGTTGTCCCTGCACACGTGCACGTCGCCAAACACCATGTGGACGATAAACCAGGACTTTACTATTCTGAGGCTTATTCTCCATGGGAGGGAGCACAAAAGGTACCAAGAACCGCATAATCCATTCCAGGGAATTGTTTGACTGACATCCATGTGGTCTTGTTAGGTCGGAGCTACACACGCCGTCACAGTAATCATCGTGGTATGCGTTGGTTTCCTCCTATTTATGATTGTTTTGGGCGTTATTCGAATCCGAGCTGCCCACGCCCGCTCCGCCCACGAGGATCTCCAGGACGCTGAAATGGCCTGGGATGACTCCGCCCTCAACATCACTGTCAACCCTATGGAGGTACTTTAGCTTCTTCCTTCAATAACTTATAACATCCTGTTTTATGAATGTCATGTAAATATTAATTGACTCTGTAGAACCTGAGTGGAGGCAGCGGAGGAGCCGGAGGGGCAGGACAAGGTGAAGGAGGCGAAGAAAGCTGGGACGAGGATGACGACGCCTCGTACGCTGAAGAGGAAGACGATTCCTCCGAAGACGACGACGAGGACCATCCCCCAAGGAAGAGTACCCACGCCCCAGTCCCCACATCTCAGGTCATCAGCCCTGCCACCACCACCGCCCCTTCAACCACCGCGTCCGCCACTAACCCCACGTCCCTCGAATGGGACAACTCCTCCATGTAAATCTCTCTCTCTCAGACTCTCCTTTTGTACGGAGTGCGTGCGTATATCTAACGTCTTACCTAAGAAGTAAGATGCTTAATAGACCTACAAAGAGTAAAACTAGCTTCACATCCATCAATTCCAAAAATCCCGTGGTAGCTTTAATACCAGCAACTCATTGCAATCTCACTTAAACAATCGGAACATATATTATTACTTCCTCTACCTCTACTTAAACTTATTGCGTCAAGTACCTTTTCATTGTTTTAATATATTTTGAGCTTATTTGTACTTTAAACACAAAAAGGTTTAAATGGTTGTTTTATCGAAAAAATTCGTTAATGGTTGTGTTCCACTGTATTATCGAAACTTTAATGTTAACCCCGGTTTTAACGCGCTAATCATAACGTGAAACTTAAATAGTTTAGAATATTATTATGCTAATAAAGGCTAATAGGCTAACATAGTAGACCTGTAGTTATCCTAAATGTGAAAACTAATACGTAAGTATATAATATATATATGTCCAATCCTCATATATATGTGTATGTGTGTGATCATGATTACATAATGCAAGTGAGTATCTGTTTAACCTACACAACATCCAGTTTATGAATGAAGTAGTTAATTTTGTACTAACCCTCTGTCTTTACATCAAAAAGAAACAAACCACATTCAAATTGTATTGCTTCTTGCTTCACGGTAATCAATAAGCATCAGTATATATACATATATGTACATACAACATATATATATGAGTGTGTGTTATTTATTTTTGTGTTGGAGATTATTATACTGTCCAACAATGCGTATATTTGTCTCTCGGTGTACTGCATCACATATCCCTTCTTAACACAACTAACTCTTAAAACTAACTCTATTATTGTTGGAGAGTAACTTTAAATGCAAAATATCATCGTGGAGATCATTATGACAGTTTATTATGACGAAAAGATCTTTTTAGAAGATGAAAAAATATATTTCCTACTTTGCATTTCCTCGGTTGTCATTTTCATGTTTTTTTCAAGACGAGAGAGGCACAAAAGTGAGTGAAAGAAATGAAATGAAAGACTAGAGAAATGTTTTAGAAAACCTGTGGATTTTAAATATGATTTGGCAACTTTCCTTTTCAAGTCATTACTAAATTGTACTTTACCTATTTTGAGTTAGGTATTTAAGTAGAGAAGCATGTTGTTGTTAGTACGTGACCACTAAACTTAATGCAGCTGAAGGAAATAAAACTACTTAGAAAGTGAGTGTATGTGTGAATGAGCAGAAGATCAAAATCAAAAACCACAATAATCTAAATATGAATAATCAAGAAATGAATTATTTAATTAATAGACTAAGTATTTAAGTATTTGAATAAACATTCCAATCAAGAACAAGTTTAATTAAGATAAGACATAGGAGAGAAAAAGGAAATATAACTTTGAATTGTAAATGATGATGAGGATAATATTGTGTATAATGGATTTAAGTGTAAGTATAACAATTAACCAACCAATCAACCACATCATGTTTTATGTTCCGCAACCATTCGTTAAATATGGTGTCCCTTAAAATGTTGTCTACATATATTATTATACTTTGATAGCTCCAGAACAACAAAATGCAAATATACTTACATTGGCTAATAATAAGAAGGAACAATTAAGATGTGGTGGTAAAAGGTGGTCTGGTTATTTGTACGGAGGTGAGAGGTGCAAGTAGAAGAAGATTATTACGTAAGGCACTGATCTGATGAGATACTTAAATAGAATTGTGTATAAAGCCATCATCATCATCAAGTTGGAAGGTATTCGATGCAAAAAGTCCACCCATCATTAAACTGGAGTAAAGTGTTGTCCTCCGATATAAATCATTCAATAAATATCGTCTTTAACCTTTTAATCCGTGTTCATGTGGTGTATTTAATGTTTCGGCACGCATTGGGGGAATGGGGAACTTCATATTCATTCATATTACACAAAGGCTATTAAGCAAGAATCCACTAGGCATTCAGACACATAAAATATGGATACATGTTGTTCATGTGAAGCACTTTAATAGCACCTCTAATTTATCCCGGAAGAAGAGTAGACTGGAGATCACGACAGGTATGAAAGTGAATGTGTATATGGCATCCAGCCTACGTTGTCCTGAGGAAGGAAACAAGTGTAATTTCCTGCACATCAGAATTTATGAGAGGTTCGTATCCGTCGCGGAACTGTTAATATCCGCCTTCCACACATCTTCTCTGTTATTACCTTGCTAATAATGCACACAATGAAAGTTGAGGGTGGTAATACTCGCAGCAGGTATTTTATTCATTACAGAGCATCAAAAGACATTTCCCTTACAGGTTAACTTCCCCATGAATAAGTTACAAGTTAATTTGAACACGGAGGAAAGAATACAACAGTGTACTGCTTTACAGTACCAATATTACCTTTTATACTAATTTACATTAAAGCAGCACAAAGTTGTGTTTTAATGTAGCAAAGAACAGGTATGTAGATGAACTTTTACAAGATTAAGGATGATATAAGCGCTCATTGAGCTAATGTTGCGTAACAATATGTTCAGTATTCGCAAATATATTGCGTGATCAGCAAATGTATACAAAAGCAGTTTAAAACATTAACCGAAAGAACTTTCTGTAAATTCTTGTCACACGAATATACCATCACAGCATAAAAGGTTTCAACTTTCAATTTGAATACCTTATGATATTAAACGATAAAGATTAAATACTTGTGATACGAAATAAAGTATAATGAGAATTTCCCAGTTCCTCAAGTCTCTCAAATGGCATTTCCCTCTGGAATTTCCAGAGAAAGTATTGATTAGTTGAATTGCATGTGAAAAGTACGTTGTAGGTTGTACATTCGTGTCCGATCAATCCGATGTGTCTTTCTCTATAATTATCCCAGCTCCTCTTTTAATGGAACTGATCCAATAATGATTGGCAAAAATCCTTTGAACTTCTTCAGCCACTTGGGTTTCCCCAATACTTCGAACTGCAAGAAGAAATAGGTTAACTGAATAAGTATGCTAAAAGATATGCTCGGGGTTATGAGAACACATCAGATGCAAGGTTACCTTAATAAAATACTCAATTTTAACTAGCTTGTTAGTTGTTGGATTAAGTGGAATAACACCTGAAGGTGGCAGGATAGGAATAGTGAACAAATCAGCCTCTTCCGTTTCAATTTCTTCTCCTGCTGCAACTTCCTTCTCTCCTAATAAATTCACTTTATTGGACTTGTCTAGTCTGAGGAGACCTCCAAAGTCGTATGAAATGCGTTGAACCAAAGAAATCGACGTGGTCACAGTTTGTCTGCTTTCATTTTTAATTGTGTGATGGAGGCTCATCTTTTCTCCAATGGCCCAGCCCTTCTTTTTCAACCTCAAGGAAAAGTTTACCTTTCCACCTTCTCCCATCAGAGATTGAACTCGAGCTTCCTCCTTCAGCTCCACAGGATTACTAGCTTCCTTAACTTTGTTAAGGTCTACGTGCCCTATTACATTAAACGGTCCCTTCCCTTCGAAATATGACACAGCAACTCCTGAAGGAACAGACACTCTCATTATCCACTCCATCCGGCCATAGAGCGTCTTAAAAGATGAGGGTACGTCCTTAGGCAACGTGAAAGAAAAAGGAGCTTCCATCCTCGTTAGTTCTACTGAGCCTTTCCGTACCTTCGAAGTCTGGAGTTTATCTTCACACAAACATTTTCATTTCATGAGAATTCAATTCAATTATTCAATTATTCAATACCGAACAACCACAAAGGGAAGTAAGGAATCGGGAAAATGTAAATACCCGTGAGAACTTTTGCATCCGCATCTACGTAATTCACTGTTGAAAGGGATGCTCCATTTTCCTCCGCGGACAACCCGAGTTTCAGGTCAACCGTTGAAAACCCTTTGCACCTAACCCGTGTACCTATTTTTGAACAATCATCCCTATATAGTTAATGAATGTTCAATCAATTAGCAGAATGAAATACCCTTGATTTATTGACTTCTCACCTTTAATCAGTTTCAGATTTTTGGTTTCATCAGACTCAACGATGAATCGACCTGCTACAACATCGCCAGCCCGGTAAGTGCGGTCCTCACGGTCAAACAAAACTTCAACAGTCGTCCCCATTGCTACAAGAACACGAAAGAGAGACATTCACTAGAAAACAAAGTTATCACTGAAGCTTCACTCATCGATGGAGTAATGATAAAACTTAGTGCGAGTTTGGGAAGAGAAAGTTCCCATTCCTTTGCCTCGGGGAAAACCTCCTTGAGACGGAGAAAGGAGCACCCACACAAATGGACTCCATATGACAGCACGGATTCCCGTATAGAATGTCTAGCAGAAGGTATCTATTACTACTTGGAAATTGAATGGAAGGCAACTTACTTCAACTCGCACTTTTGCTATATTCTTATGTGAGCGTTGAAAGGTCCATATATGAAGAGACTTTCTCCGAATTAAATATTCACGACGACGATATTTGCTGAAGTGTATGATCCTGATAACATGCTTAACAAACGAGGATCATATGCAATATAGACACGAACAGATACTTGCTTTTATTGTTTTACGAAGCTATGTACGCATGGAATAAATCCTAAAGCTTTGATATTAATAATTTTTGATTTCTGCAAAATTCTACTTAAAGTATTCTACTCGTGAGTGTGCAACCCGTTCGCCATCCAGTTCTCCTGATTTATTTCACTTTACCCACGCCTTCCTTTGCCTTTCTTTCCCTTGTGATACCCTTTGCCTTTTTTCATGCCAAAATCTTGGACTTGAGTGTATGCCAAAGAGGCAAACGCCAACAGAAGGAGGAACTAAAATATGAAGTGAATTGAATATGAATTATGGACCGAAAGTTAGATCAACAAATGAAAATAAGTAAACATTTTTCAGGGAAAGTTTTCAATAGTAACTTACGTAAGTTAATAAAGCTCGGTTAGACGGTAAAATCATTTTGACTATTTTACTTAAGGAGAAATCAAATATACAAACTCAAATGTAACGAAGTGGATTGATTAATATTTATAACTTCAGATCGAATATCTTTCCTCGAGCTTCCCTTGCAAAGTATCTGACAGATTAGTGTTACAATTTCGTTTTATATAAGCAGACAATTACGTAATGGAATATGAGAACAGGATTTAATCCCCAGAAAAAATTAAGGAACCAAAGCCAATTTGGTTTTTGCACTGTGAAATATTTGATGACAAGGAAAATCATCTTCTAAACTTGATGATAAATGCATGTTCTCATGTTGTGCATGTTGACTGTGGTAGTTATGCTGGAACAAGTTTTGTAGCATAAAAATTCAATACAAGAAAAACTATTTAGACTTAGACCTTTTTCTCTGTATCTCCTTTTGATCCGAATAAAGTGCAACATCTATGTGAGGATTTTCTTGGAACCTGTCTCAGAACTTAATTCATATTACTTGCAGACGTTCATATCTCAATTTAGTTTACGCAGAACAGGTACACACTTCTAGTGAGATAAATCTGTTGGGTTGGTTAACTGGATTTAATCAAAAACTTTCATTTACCGACTAGCTGCACCAGAAATGAAATAGTCTATCTTCAGTTACAAACACCACATTTATTGCTTTGACTGTTTCACACAGTTTACTCTCACCACTCGTGTAATTAATATAGTAACAAATACTGGCAAAACTTTTTTGAACAAGCTTCTGATTTGTTAAAGAAACGCAACTCTTTGCCTATTGTCTCCTATCATTCATACAACGAAGGTAGTCAAAAGTTGTTCAATATTATGTTATTTTTATACTATATGCAATATAGAATACTCATTTGTTATAAAAACAAATATATTCAGTCAGACAAACAGTCAATACTAACACTTGGTCTAAATAAAACATGACTGATTATTATGTCGAATACATTAAGTTAATGTCATTAACTGAAACTGTTCCAGATATCATGCTTTATTTTAAAAACAAAATAATATAGCGGTTTGAATCATTTTATTTCTTAGAATTCTCTAATTTAGCACAGATCAACTGTTAATTAAACGTCACTGGAACAATGGACTTGACCCACATCTGCGATTTGTACAGCTTTGAAAAAAACTTCCTCGGGGAACTGTCTACCACTTTTGCAATCGTCGTAGGAAATAATAAATGTGTATCTTGGAAGATTGTGTCTGAAAGTTAGGACAGGTTTGTTTGGTTTACTTGGATGATTAATTAATAAACAGAAGGAGACGATCAACCTACCTGATCTCTGCATTAGTACTACTGTCCAATGCGTGTCGTTTCTTAAAGAAGCAGGAGAATATTCTTTTGCAAAATTTCCTGTGGCAGAAGTTGGGAGCACTTTCATATGTGTCTCTGTATGAATTCATACTTAATTATTTGTCTCAATAATAATACATTTAAGTCAACTGTAAGTACTTTTTCTGGAAGTTGGTAGTTTTACTGATGGTCACATTTCCAAGAGAAAGAGAGTTTTTGAGTTTTTGAAGGAAACGAAAATTAGGAACTTTCTTGGAAAATATGAGTGACTCCAAATACGCTATGTTGTCTATTCCCCTGGTTGTCTGAGTCAAGCCTGCATTCTGTTGCAAAGCCTTAAATTATAAAAACACCAATTAAAATGAAACTGAAACAGAAACATAAAGTTAACCATACTTTTATGTCATCAACAGCTAATCCAATAAGTAAGTTGGTAAGTACTATCGTCACAAGTACTACGAATGCACCATAAAGCAGATGAGCTGTTGCTGGATGTAATAAATCCGAGGGACCCAGAGTGAAAAAGAAGTTTCCTGGCGAATCTGTCTTTTTTATTTCATCATGCTTCCCGTAAAAGAAATCCGCATATTCTACTTCACCGGACATCATGGTTATTACTTGCAACACAGATCTCACCGGTGTTTGAAACGGGGGATACTGACAATTTATACAAAGTTCCAAATTAGAATGGCGTTTTCTTTTTTTGACACCATATTAGAGTTAGTTCAGAAACTTACATTAGGAAACACAATGCAGAAAGCAAAAGTAAATCCCACCAGTAAGAACGCATAAGCAATCATGAAATACCCAAAGTTTCTGGAAACTTTACCCAGCATCTCTACATAAATCCCAAGTCTTGGAAACCGTCCCACATTGATTAACAAAGTAGACCATACGTGAAACACTCCAAACTGCAAGTAACCGAATGTATAAATTAAATTGCGTAATCATGAGCCATTAGATTAATTAATTATGACTAATCTACCGCAGCAGCAGAGTATTGCCAATCATGTGCGGCTTTACTTCTAGTCCATTGCATAGGCCAAACAGTCAAGAACATGCAGACAATCATTATAATTTGGAAGAAGTTTCGCCATGTTCCGAAATACAGCTTAATGTTTTGCAGTAACTTTATAAGTTCAAGAATGCCAAGCAGAGTGACCATACACAAAAGAAACATCGAACTTCCAAAGCCTCCCATTCCTGTTTGACACTTGTTGGCAATATTCACATGTTCTGATCCACTACTTCCCATCTGCAAACTATTATTTTGTCTCCGATAACCGTATGGACAGTTCTTAAGGAAGACCATGAAAACGTGGCTTGTGTACAGAACCGCACTAATAATCTAAGGTAGGCACACTGTCATAATTTCGCAAATTGGACAATAATTTGTTATGCTTAAATTCTCACGTGGACAAACAAAGATAGCCAAAAGATTTTTCTTGTTCGCTCCCATTTCATAAAAACAAAAGCTGCAACCAGAGGATGACTGAAAATTTCCTTCTGAATCAACCGATGGACGGATAAAAATGTTTTTATAAATTCCATCTCGCGATGGGGTTCCATGTCACCTTGATTTCCAGATACTATTAAACTGTAATGATGGATTATTAATGTGCCTCCCAATATTAATCAGTTCGTTCGATTGAAAACTTAAACTACCGGAAGTCCATTGTTACTTCTGAATTCCCATCCGAGTTTGTTTCAAAGTCACATATGTCAGAATTACAAGAAGGTTGCGTTATGCATTTATTAAGTGACTCGATGAAGTACTTGATCATAGAAGGATTCCTGTTGATTAGTTTTGCAAACTGCGTGTACTCACCATTATGCCTGCGTCATTTTTTAATAAAATGTTAAATTAATTCAATAAAACGTGACAGGTCATATGAATTTACTTAGGTCACCTAATATTCACTCTTGCTCCAAATTTAAGCAACTCATTGATGCACCTTGAACACTTTTTCTTCATCACGAAGTGTAATGGTGTTTCTCCCTCAGAATTTAGTGCATCTACATACTGAAGTAAATCGTGGTGTTTGCAAAACTGAAGCAAAATCCTCAGACAATCACAGAAGCTTGATGCATTGGTTATCTCTACAAAACAATTAATGTTATTAATACGTTCATATAACTATTCGTCGGTACTTAAAGTAAAAAAGGCAATGCTTAAAGACCCTCAGTAAAGTCTGTAGCAGTAGCAATGTCTGACGCTACATTTCGATGCAGTGCTGCGATATGTAGCAGGTTATTTTTGTTGTTGGGACATGCATCCTAAGAAAAAAACCATGTGTTTAATATTACAAATATATCTTCATCAAATTATGTTAACATGACAAATAAGTTTTTAAACTAACCTTCAAAACAGATGTAGCCTCTTCGCTACTAATGCCTTGCAAGATAATGTTCAATCTCTTAGGAGTTTGATGCAAGATTGCTTTTGCAATGTTGAGGAAATTTATGTTCTCGCCTACATTGTCGTTCTCCATTATATCCAATTCCAAGATTGCTGTGTCAAACATATTCAATCAACTCCTGACAGTCCTGACTAACTGAACTAACTGGGGATTGAACTAACTGAAAAAATAATGGTATAAGAAAAAATTATGAATGAATCAACAGGAAAGCCACGAGTATTATTCATACTTCTTAAGTGGTATTAATGCATTTACCTCGTCGTCTACGTAAAAGATTTACCACAAGCCTTCTTATACCCCAACAGTGTACGAATTATGTCATTGGGCGAAAATTTATTGAGTCATGCTAGTGTAGCCGTGTTTTTAGACTTACCATATTGATTCCAAGTCATAACCCAAAGTCTGTTTGGAGTGGTCAGTGGATTTTTATAATTAGGCATTATTAATAATATTAATGATATGCATTGAACTATTTCAACAACTGCATGAAGGATGCAAACTGACAGCTCAATAAAAATTGGAAAGGCTGAAATTCATATATTACTCTACGCAGATAATATGGTTTTATTGGCTTAAATTGCACAAGATTTATACGAAGAAATAGCTGTGTTAGAGAATTATTTCAATGAGAATGATCTGTGTATTATATTAATCTTAACCAAAAGTGTACTATCAAAGCACTCACACATAGCGCAGGTTATACCTAAATTCTTCTGGAATGGACAACCAATTGAAATATGCGATCATTATGTGTACTTACAATTAGATGTTCCATTCTTCGAAAACATGAACTACTAAAAAGTATCACAACACTTCATGAAAAAAAGACCGATGCACTTACCCAGTTGAACTTATTGTTTAATTGTTTACAAAGCTAAATGAACTGGACACAAGGTTAAGAAGTCCTGTTTTTGAACTAAGGAATTATGTTAATTTTTGGGTAGTATCTCAACACAAAACACTAGAAGTATTTCAAAATTATTTTTTAAAGAAACTATTTTGGTTACCCAGATTTACTCCAAACTGGTTGATTAGACTAGGGAATAGCGACAAACTGTACTCCAATAAAAACTAGCTTCCTAAAATGTGTCCGTGTCCTGTTTTTTCTGGTTAAATGTATATACCCGCGATCATCATACACAAATAAAATCTTGCTACGAAGAACTTAAACTGAAGCACAATTGGTACAGTAACGTAGATAGCCTACTTCGCATACATGTTAGTATAGGCCTAAATGATGCTGAAAGTCATTGTACATCAATAATACCTTAAAAATAAATAAAATTGTAACTAGCAAGGACTTATACTAGGACAAGACATACAGCGAATGACAAGTGTAACCTTACCGAACTCACGTGAATCATTCCTAAATGACACAAAAAGCTGGTCAGTCAGTAAGGATGATTGACTTGGTATACCTACATTAACTGTCGACGACTAACGACGACGGAAATGGAATGAACACATGCCAATTATGTACTTTAAATACCAGTGGTACTATATTCCATGTAATTGCAGAGTGTCCAGGTTACTATTACGAACGGAAAAGGTTACTCGAAAAAGAAATATACTGAGAATGATTTTATGAGTCTTATAACGAACCCTGAATTACCGCTAAAATTAATGGGTATACCTTAAATGTGTTGCAAAAACTTGTGACAATTCGTCAATATTATTGGGAAATCAATAAAATGTCTAGTTTAAGCCAAAATATTTATAGTAATGGTAAGTATCGTATAGACCTTATTAATACTTGTTATAGTCTATAGGATAAGAATCACATAATTATAATTAAATAATATCTTAAGTAAGAGATGATTGTAAAAGCCTTGGCCACATCAATCTTGCACTTCAAAAATCAAACTGAACTTAATGATATGAATTTAACACCTCAATGTTTGTACAAATAAGCCTAAAATATTTTATTACCTACGCCGGCAATGCAATTTTATCGCGAATTTAATGTAGGAATGTGTTAAGGTAATAATCACATGTAGTACTCAACAGGATATAATAATCCTTAATTTCTGTATGATTAAGAATGTATTCATCATCTATTGTGTATTATATCTGTAAAAAACGGTTCTTTGCAGAAGTCTCGCATACTGTTGTATTAAGGGTGATTCATTTCTTAATGTGTTTGTCAACCATTACGTAGTCTTATTATACATGTCACTGAAGCAGCTTAAGAATATCCACACAGGTGTGGTTAAAAAAGCATGTCCAAATCAGAAAGAAAATAATTTTAAAAACGAATAAGCATATTGTCACAATTAGGCTTTCATAAAAGCTTAGAACTTGAGTCGCTGTACTACAGAGAAAATAAATTATTACTAAAAGTTCCTGGCGTTCTCTGTCCTTGTAACGACCTTTTATTGCCTCCAATATATTTCCACTTCCAAGATCCCTAATACGATTGCTGCTCAAACAACATGTCTGGAACTCAGGACCCAGAACTTAATAAAAATATGTTTTTCAGATTGAACATGACTGCCTGCAAATGCCTGTGACCATCAGAGTGCTGTAAAAGCACAAATATCCTACTATTTCAGACTGAAATGAGCACAAGCTAAGTTGATAATAATGAACAACTGAAATGAACTCGATCTTTTCATTGTAGAATATTTTGAATACCCATTAGTAATTTTATTCATTCTTCACGTGTTAATTTAACTTTCGTAGCCTCATATAAGTGCTCATTAATATTTCAGTCCCGGATTGGCGAGTGAATGCCACTAGGAAAACAACATAGTTTGTTATTCAGACATTTTGTTCTTAACCGGTGTTCCAACTTTTGAGCAAGAAATATGGCACGTGCATTCCCACATCATGTGGGTGTGGTTCTCATAGCGTTAGCAGTCTTAGCTTTGGTTCAGGGTACATAAACTGAAACTACTGACTTTCAGATCAGAAGAATTAATACATTGTTATTCGATCTGACTTTGTAGTTGGGGATTTGTTAATATTCAAACGAGCAGTCGCAGCCGATCAAATTAACGTACCATACGATGAAATTTATGACGCAGGACCCGAAAAGTGGGAAGACAAAAGGTCACCGATAAGAGAAGGAAGTCGCCTTTCTTTCGGCGAAGCATTATCTCAGTCGTTAGTTCAAGAAAAGGTTCTAAAGAAGCGTATGGCCAAATACAATCCTTCATCCATACCTAATACAGTAAGATGCAAGGGAATCATTAAAAACATAAAATTCTGTGTATTTAGAGTAACAATCGGACAAATGGAGTCGGAGAAACAAACACAAGGATGATTGCCATTTAATTATTACAATGCGAGTGCTATTAATCATCTGATTATTTTCGTGGAATCCAAGAACAATAAAACAATAAGATTTTAAGGCTTTACATGGTTTTTGACCTCTGATTGTGTCCTTTCTAAATTCAACTCAATAACACCACTTTTGGTAGTTGAATAAAAACTTTCGAACATATCTGGCATTTAGTTCCATATTCTTTTTTTTTAAGTGGATTTCTTTGAGTCATTCCCGTACAAATCAGCAGCCATGAAGTTATTTGTAGTTACTGCAATGAGCATTCTTTTCTTGAGTAAGTTGAAGTAATTATTTAACTCATTTTGGTACAAATTAAACATTAATTGGTTATCCAGTGACAATCAATGAATCGTCATCCACTGAGGATGGTCGTGTTTGGCGGACGGTGAATAAACGAAGCGTGATTTTATCTGGAGACTATGCAGATGCGAAATTAATGTCTGAAGTGCATCCATATGAAGAAAAAAGGCTAAGGAGGAATGCCAAACCTGGTGCAGCACAATTTGACCATTCATAAGTTTATCCATATTCGCATTACAGTAGTTGATAGTTGATCATTTGTTAACTTTCAGACCAACTACCACAGAAGAGGGAGGAGTATGACTTAGGTAAGTGACTCTTCAAACTGTAGGGTTAAGTGCAGGTACTGTTAACTTATTTCTCATTTTGTGATTATAGACTCGTACTTTAAGATGGCTGAAGAGAGAAGAAAACAGAAGCCAGTGCCTGCATAAGAGTTTGTTTCTATATATTTCATGTTAATGTTAACTTATCAAGAGTAATCAGAGTATTACTCACTCAGACATTAAACGTATTTAAATTGAAGTGCATAAGTCCAGAGTTTATTATTTGGGTAAAACCATAAATATAAATGCGAGAACTGTGAATTTATTATTATGGAACGTACCAATTGTCCCGTTCTGCCGCACAGCCGGTGATGTCTTATCAACACTGAATTAGTAGGTAGTTCCTCATCAAATCATCTGGCCAAAGTGGAATGGATTACAATGATTGACAAACAATTATGCAAAATGTTGAGCTTCCAGCTGATAGTTATTCTTATAGAGAACTGCTATATTGCAAACTGTATATTACTGTTTATTACGCCAACATAGTTCCACTCTACTATGAACTGTAATACATAAAAATGTTCGAATAGATCTGCGGGCAAGATATTTAGATAGGTTCATTCATTGTGACTCTTGTGACAAGCTAAGATGAACGTGAAGAAGATCCAAGTCCAAACTGTTTTGGTCCCAGACACAATCGAAATCATTTGGGAAATTGCCGACTTGTGCAGGCAAACGCTACAAGATGGGATCGCCAAAGAATCCCAAGATGCAGGATTAGCAAATACAAATATGGGTTCCGCGTTCGGCTATCGAAACTACATACAAACCATCCACTCTACTCCACTGCAACGGGTGTCACCCATGTCTTCATCCAAAGAGGTTATCTCAGTGTTTGTGGAAGGAAAGTCATCAGTAAGTTTAGTTTCAACAATCAATTTTTTCACAATTTTTCCCCTTCACTTTAATACGTATTATTCTTTAATATGTATGAATTACTTTCTTTAGGGAGATCATCCTTCCAGTTGGTGCTTCAGTTTGAGCCAACACGGAGAGTCCCATGGGGGAGACTGGAAATTAAGCGTTCAGAGAAAGACATCGGCCCGTGACTCCGTCATTGTGCAACTAGACATGAAAATCTTACGCCCAGATGGCTCAGAATTTTGGAAACGCAAGTAACAAACATGTTTTTCCGCATAAGACATTGCAAAAGAGGTCAAAATAAGAGATATATTGTTTGTAACACATTAGAATCAGCTGGACCCTACAGGATATGCGCCAGTGAAGGACCCCAATGTGATGCATACGGCAGACAAATTCATAATGAGACCCCAAATCAATCCACTGAAATGAAAGTTTGGCCTATTGGTAATGTCCTAGCAGTTAATGAGGTTCTTGTCAATGGAGCTTTAACAATTCACATCCGTTTGGAACAACTCGATCGCAAAGAAGTAGTTTGTACAAGTGATGTGAACCCAACGCTCGAAACGCAAAGTGAAAACCAACGGAGGAACGAGCAAATTGGCAACGGATCTTCAGGCCTTAATGTTTTCTGGAGACAGCGCAGACATTGAAATACAAGTGACTGATTATGCAGGGGTAGAAACAAATGCATTTAAGGCTCACAGATGTATTCTTGAAGCTAGAAGCAAGGGTTTCAAAAAGATGTTTGAGACAAACAGCAAAGAACATCGAGTACTCATAATAAAGAATGTAATTCCTGAGACGATTAAACTCATCTTGACTTATATTTACTGTGGAACTGTGGACTTCAGCGTGGTAACTTCTGAGAAGCAAGAAAAACTCATACGGGAGCTTCTTGACGAAGCTGCAAAGGTATGTAATGTTAAGTCTGTCGAGGAGATATTTTAATGGTTTTGCCTGATTACCTGCCTTGATCTCCGAATAATATCCAATTTACAGCTATTTTTATAGCTGGATTGTTGTTTGAGACATACACTTGGTTCTTGGTTTTTGTTGAATGCTTCGCTTGGTTTGCAGTGGGAGTTACACGACTTGAAAGAGTTGACGGGGAGTAGACTCATGAAATTGTGCACTCCAAATAACGCCATGGAACTGCTTAAACTGGCTGAGGATCACTGTATTGCCGAAGCAGTGAAAGACATTCGAACCTATGTACAAGAGTAGGTTTTGCATCAGGTTAAGTTGAAACTTATCCTTCTAATTTCTATTTCTGTCATTGATTTTGCAATAGGAACATCCAAGATATTCTCGCCGTATGGAGTCCTAGTGATATACCTCAGCAGTAGCCGCTTTAAAAAATATCTGAATATGACCGGAATTCGAATGGTGTAATAAGGAATTCAAAAGAAAGTGAAGATTTAAAAATTAATTAAGTTTAGAGAATCATTGATTTGTTTGTTCATTGAGTCATCACAATAAGCTTAGAATGCCTTTGTCATGTTGCTTATCTCAACAGTTCCGTTTCGCTGATTAAACACCCAGATTTTCATCTCAGGGTACAATAAAGAATGGTTGACTCCAAAGAAGCAAGTTTCGGCAAGACAGTTGTTCTTTCCAAGAATATCGTGAAATTTCCACATCAGAACAAAAGCTACATCGCTAAATGGTTATCCATTCGTGGTGTGGATCCCTGCGCACAAACCTCAGAAAGGCTACAAAGCTATAGCTAGTGAATTTTCAAGCAGAAAAAGTAGAGGTTTATAATGCATCGACACCTTTTCGGACGAACCACCATAGAAGGACGAGTCTGACTTAAGATTAGCTATGTGACGGTGACCCCTCATACTCTACGGTTAAGTGCAGCGAACTCATTCCTGTAAACCTATTCCTCATTTCATGATAGATGCGTACTTTAATATGGCTGAAAAGAGAAGAAATCCGAATCCTGAACCTGAATAAGTGCCCGTTTACTCCTCATTTAGTAAAAGTATTTAAATTGAGATGCGACATAAGTCGAAAGAATTAAACCAACGCTGAATTTAAAGCAGATCCCGTAAGCAATAATGTTAAACTGTAAAAGCCAAAGCTGTATCTCCTCCTAGGCTATTTAAGTTCGCAGTATGTCTCAAATAAAGACCGGAAGCGTTGCTAATTGCTGAAATGAAACTAACAAAAAATGATTATTTTATTTACTGAGTGATTCATGTGACGGTGTGACATTTTAATAATCAGATTCAAACCTACATACTATTCAGGAAAATTCTAAAACTGAATAGCTCAAATTGCATATGCTCAAGATTAGTTGAAGTTGTAATAAGTTGTACGTTGTAAGACAGAAACGAATTTAGAAGGAGAACTGGAACTTGAGCCAAAAGGTGATGCAACTCAAGCACGCTTGTTTGCAGCCAATGAGCCAATCACTCAAATGTTTTTCGCACGAGTTGGATCGCGATAGTATTTGATAAAAAATTATTTTTAATTTGCAAACTGCTATCAGTTAGACAACAGATTCGTCTGAACCCTAATAAAACTATGTTCAAAATCTCCGATTAAACTTTCGACACTTCAGTAAATATTTTCCAGTTGTGTCATCACCCATGGTGGGTTACATTCAAAACCCACGCTTTATGATGTCTTTCCATATTTGAACGCTTCTTTAAATAAAGAACACGAGGAGATTTTGTAATCACCATCCTCGTGGATAATACATGTTTGCAATTGCATAGAGTTAATGTGCAAACACCTCCCTTGTATGAGAATCACCTGCAAGATTGCTTAATGTTGACAACTTCAAGGCATGATAATTTTGCGTGCTCTATGATAAAGTATTATGAAATGTGTATCCACGTGCAATATTAATTGCTGGAAAAGTAGTATAAAACCCGACTCTAGAAGCGAATCTGCACTGCATTCTTCACTTCGACTAGGACTTCCATAAGCTTCAGAAATCTCAATCTAATCACCAAACTTCAAAATGAAGTTCATCCTCATCATTGGGTTTATTGCTTTCGCTGCCGTACAAATTTGGGGGGACGATTGCACCGATTGCATCAATTGTCCTCCAGACAGAAACGACCAGTACTTTCCAAACCCGAGAAATTGCTCCTCCTACTGCCAGTGCTCCAACGGAATGCCTAAGTTGATGGTTTGCCCTGCGGGTCTTTATTTCAACCGCAACCTCAACGTCTGCGATTATCCTCAAAATGCAAGTTGTACGCTCGGATCCTGCCCGGCCCACAAACGATTGCCGCTAGCTGAATCAATCCAACTTCCTCGAAAGTCCCTAAGAAAGACGAGGCGCTAGGTATACTCTTCCATTTGACAAATCAAGAACTACACTCGACTCGTGCTATATTGTATTATTAGAACTGAATATGTAATAAATCCGTACAATTAGCAGACAGACAGATCCACAAATAAGAGCAATAGAACCAATATTTGGTTACATAAATTATTATTTCTCACATATTGGTCGGGAAATTAAAGACAATTCAACAAGAATTTATTCCACTGTCCATGGAATATGGGAATAACCATTTATTCCACTCCATTTATGTAACCCCGACAGAAGGATGTTCAAAGTTTGTGTTACAGGAATCTCACTTTTGTGGTTCTATAAAAGTAAATGGCATTTTTATATATCTTATCATATTCATTATTATTTTCATGTGCGATTTTGCAAAACTTAATTCACTTCTTCTGTGACTTTTAAAAATACTTAAGGCAGTTTCACCTTCACGCTTCATCACGTACAAAGGATCTCATCATTCGCAGACTCTTATATTCGTTACACTCTTCTCTTCTACTAGTTCAGTAGTTCAATTGTGAATTGTACCCGAACAAGAATGTGGCATGTGGAATTGTGCCTGCCTGCTGTATGCAACTGTTTCAAGAAAATACTTCTCGTCTGAAACATCCCAAACTTAACTTTACTAAATATGAATCGCTGCCATGAATGTTTGCTTACGCACACAACAAATTCCTGCATTCGTCAATTGATTTGCCAGCGTGATTCATAAAGTATACGATTCTAAGCTGATAACTTATAATTTACGACTGTGTGTTCACTAAACAATACAAGCAACGCAGGTAAGTGATATAACCACTTGGAAGCAGGGATAAGTTTTAGCTCTCATAATGTCAGCCGCCACCGAGTTTATCAGTTTACTACATGTAGAATCGTGCTTATTTATAATCTCACCTAAGCGGAAAGATGACTTAATGTTAAAATAATGTTCGTTATTCACTCGAAAATGTCAAATATGATTTAAAACGGTCAAATTCGCTGACGCAATGTAAACTCTTATTAGAGATCAGCAGGCGTCATAGTATATAGGTACTTACGAGAAAAATTAAATAATTATTATATGGTAGCTTAAGGATCATGCGATTATCCATGAATTACCCATGTGCGATCGTCGTAGGTGAAAAGCTTGGAATAAAAAAGTATATAAACCGTGAGATAAATGAGTTGTCTTTACTTTAGCTCTGAACTTTCAAAGTGTTGGAATCTAAACCTAGAAACAACACCCCAAAATGAAGTTCATTTTAGTACTCGTTGTGTGTCTTGCCTCGCAAGCTTGGGGTAGGTCAGTCAGGTCCCAAAATTCGTGTAAGACTATTGTTTGCGATGAAGATCGTAACATCATGTACTACGCCAACCCAACAGAATGTACTTCTTTCTGTCAGTGTTCCAATAAAGTCCCTCACTACATGCCTTGTCCAGCGGGTCTTCATTTTAATACCAAGATAAATGTCTGCGACTGGCCAGCAAGCGCAGGTTGCACAATTGGACAACCTCAGCCAACAACAACTGCAGCTCCAGAGGAACCCCCAACTCACTTGCCAACTGCAGCTCCAGAGGAACCCAAGCCAGAGCCAACTCAAGCTCCAGAGGAACCAAAGCCAGAGCCAACTCAAGCTCCAGAGGAACCCAAGCCAGAGCAAACTCAAGCTCCAGAGGAACCTGAGACTGAAACAACCGGGGATCCAGAAGCAGAGCCTGAAACCACCGAGGATCCAGAAGCACAGCCTGAACCAACTGCAGCCCCTGAGGAACCCCAGCCTGAACCAACTGCAGCCCCTGAGGAACCCCAGCCTGAACCTACTGCTGCCCCTGAGGAACCCCAGCCTGAACCTACTGCTGCACCAGAACCAGAAGAACCCAAGCCTGAACCAACTGCTGCACCAGAACCAGAAGAGCCCAAGCCTGAACCAACTGCAGCCCCTGAGGAACCCCAGCCTGAACCTACTGCTGCACCAGAACCAGAACAGCCCAAACCTGAACCAACTGCAGCACCGGAAAAGCCTAAGCCTCCACGAAGCAGTGAGGAGGATGACTCTAGCAGCAGTGAATCCAATGAGTCCAGGAGCAGGGAAAGCTTCAAATAAAGCTAAAATATTTTTAGTACCCAGATTAAACTCTCATATGGATGAAACAAATGCATTCGTATAAAATTAGTGTTTCCACAAAAATCTTAAATTCCCAATAAACTGAAAATTGCAATACAGAAAAAATGAAAGAAAAAGATCCTTGGCCGTCTTCAATTGATTTGAAACTTGTCAACGCAATGCGACTGTCAGGTGAACCGATTTACTGGAGATCTGCTTTCCTAGTATCATTGGCTCTGACTTTATGCATGATGCGTATCAAAATTATGACATGGCGTTTTTACAGACTTTTAAATAAACTACATATAGTACGTTACGAGACGCTTTATCATAGTGGTCATAGCCTTGTACTACTGTACATTGTACTTCCATTATCAGCTCCCTGCCTGGTGGATTTTAGTCATGTGTGTGATTCAAATGCATCGTGTATCGCAAACATGTAGCACACTAAAATATACGGTTAATCCACACGTTAACGTCTTTTTGTAAGTTTTTGAACCTTTCATCTACAATTACTACAGCCAGAAGCATAAGAAACAGTTTTTGCATAAGAAGCTGAGTTGTCTCGTCTCCAGTCTCCAGCAGCCCAGCACAATGGAGATATAATGCTTCGAGATTGTACTCTGAGCATCGAGTAAACGAATGAGTCATCAACCGGAGGCGAACTAGCCGTAGCGCGTAGCAGCAGCACTTCTCCCGTTTCTCTTGTTCTCCATAAGAAACCACAGAGAGAGTCGCATCATCAAGCACCTGCTGAAATAATTAATTACTGCAACCCTATTAAGACAGGAATTAAGTGTCAAATCTACGGAGGATTGGAGTGACCCTTGTGAAGAACTTGGCCGAGTAGTAAAAGGTACGGGACATTGTATTTTAGATGGCCTTTTTAGAATTGGTGGTAGGGATTGTTAAGGTGTGTTATGTTCTTGGGCGTTGAGATGAGAGAATTAGTGGTGCGTGGGTTGTGCTTACGCTAACTACCACTTCTGCATACCTGTAAATCAATGCGAAGGTGAAATATATGAGTTTGATTTGATACAGAATTAACATCATGGCTGCAATGGCAAACGTGGAGGCTGAAGTAAATCGGCGATTGGGTCAAGTGGCACAGCAAATAGAAGAACAAGTTGATCAGGAGATTGAGAAGTTGCAGAAGTTGAAGGTGGATGATATTCAATCGATTCGGGATGAGATTGCGAAGAAACGAAGGGCTCGTGGAGAGTTGGAGCGGCGATGGAAGGAATTGGTAAATAAGAAAATTCAGATAATGTTAGTAATTGAATCAGTTATGTAACTTGTTGTTTTGATGTGATTTGTAGGGTCACGGTGAGTACGAAGAGTTGGGGGATGAAAAGGCGTTCTTTGATGCAGGAAAGAAAAGCGAGCGGTACATTGTTCATTTCTACCGAGAGGCTACAGAAAGGTGTAAAATTGTCGACCATCACTTGAAAATCTTAGCAGCGAAGCATTTGGAAGCCAAGTTTTGTAAGATTGATGCTGAAAAGAGTCCGTTCTTGTGTAGTAAGTGCCATTCTTAGTGAATTGCAGAAAAAATGTCACAGATGGCTTAAACAAAATATGTTAACTGATTTACAGATCGCCTTGCCATTCGTATGTTGCCTACAATTCTCCTGTTGCATAAAAACGTCGTTGTGGATCGTATCTTAGGATTTACCGACCTCGGAAATCGCGACGACTTTCACACTGAAATGATGGAATGGCGATTGGCTCTGAAAGACGTTATAGAATATGATGGTGACAAATACAATCCTCCAGAACATCAAGCAGCCAAGTCCAAGCCGAAAACTAATATTATTCGAAGCAGAAACTTACGTCGTGGGGATTCAGACTCCAGTGACGATGATGACGATGAATAGTTCCGTTCTTTTACTTTCTACTCGTACTCTAAATTCCATTTTCCAATCTAGCGTACCTCTCTACTGCTTGAACATTTTGAACAAGCTTTAAAACTTAATTGTGAACACAAAATGCCTACGGTCAACGGTATAATTTGCTGTCAACATTCAATGCAACCTACTTTTTTACTCATGTTTCAATCAACCTCACCATGCTATAATCAACCTATTCCTTTACTTTATTATTGTAACAATCGCTGATCCGTGCGTCAAAAAACACTTTAACAGAGACTGCTTTACTTCAACTTGGGTGATAACAATGATGGTGAAGGAATAGTTATAAATATATTTGTAATCTCTCATCTCAGCACACGGTTTGTAGCATTATAAAAATACAAGAATTAATACGATCTAGTATTTCGCAGTATACTTTTATAGATTATTCCAATACCAATTATGCACTTGTCATAATCAAATAAAACTGGGAAAGCCATTTTAATTCTTGCAATAAAAAACATTTGTAATCTAGAAATAATCATCCTCGTTTCCTCTTACCACATTAATTTGTTTTATTACTGTTGCGAATCCCAACAAAACATTTAATATAAATATTTCATAGATATTCATAAATACGATGCAGTAAAAAGCCACAATTGATATCACATATCACTGCTGGTGGTATTTAGTGACGAGAGTGAAAAGGGTTGGGAGAGGGCGCTCTGGCCATGTCACCTGTTCTGTGTCTCCCACACACACTTGAAGAGAAGAAAGTGACACACACACACCAGCCAGCCTTATCATTAAGTAAACTCCACACCCACACTATTGTACTTAATTACTAAGTGTGTCACTCTCACTCATCCTCTGTGCCATTTCAAGGACAAAATGTCCCTACGTGTTGCTGACCTGTGACCTGCCTTCTTTTAAGGTATTATTGGTAAACTCCCTAACAGTTCTCTGCTTGTTTTGCTTATTCCCATCTTTCTCATATTCTATTTTAAACTAACAAACGCCATCAAAAAAACATTCAAAGAGCAAAAAAAGCCTTACTAATTTTGAAGCTTAAGTGTGGGTCTTCCTTTGGGTCGACCTCCTCCAGTGACCACCACCACCAGCACCACCTCCACACGCGCTGCTTAATGTTTTTCTCATCCGTTTAAAAATAAACACTGTCACACTTGTGGGACTTCCTTTAATTCATCACTCTTCGTCTCGTCCTTCTTCCTCCAGTTTCATTTCTTCTTCTGCAGCAGCACCACCAACACTTAATCGTCTCTTCAAAACATTTACTTATCGTTTTAAAAACTCGATTTTGCATTTATTTTGCAGTTTTGTTTTGACTGCGTGTGGAATGCGCCTTCTTGCTCGTCCGTCCGTCGTGTTGTTGTAGAAGAGAGTTCAGCGTAGAAATGGGAGTGCCGCCGCCACCCCCTCCGC
The DNA here is from genome assembly GCA_034696565.1 of Isotomurus graminis. NCBI lineage: Eukaryota > Metazoa > Arthropoda > Collembola > Entomobryomorpha > Isotomidae > Isotomurus > Isotomurus graminis. The sequence continues at coordinate 54,564 of JAQGAB010000045.1, forward strand.
CGGGTCCTCCGCCGCCGCCCCTCTTTGGCGGGAAAGTGGGAGGAAGTTCGCCAGGCGACCCGCAAGCAAGGAACCAACTCCTCGAGTCCATTCGAAGTGGAAAGCGACTGAAGAAAGCCCCCGTGGTAAATGACAGAAGTGCTCCCGCGGTCGCCAGTGGTGGTGGTAGCAGGAAGTCGAACAACAGTGCCATCAACAACAACAACCACTCCAGTGGTCCTCCTATGGGTGCGCTTTATTTAATGATGACAGAGATAGTTTACTTAATGAGGGTGACAGACAACAACAAGTGGTTGTTGGTGGAGCGTGGCCAGAGGAAATGACAGAGCGCTCTTCTTCGGGCCAAAGAGAAAGTGTCACATGGCTGAGAGTCTCTTAATTGTCTGGCCACTTTCCAACTTGCTAACCACAGTGTTGTTTGAAGCTGTTAAGAATAATATTTTTATGATGGGGTCGTCTTCTCCACCGGTTAAGTTGTTGATGTTCCGACCTCTGACACCGGAGGAGGTGGACTACCCTGCGTGGCCTGTTGACCCTCTCTTATCTGCTGGTTGTGGAAGAGTTTGTTTTGTTTACAAGGAGATTGGTTCATTAGTTTTTAATCGATGTGTTGTGTTTGCAGGCGGTGGAGGACGAGTAGGTGGTGCCAGTAGTGGAGGAGGTGGACGTCCTGGTGGAGGTGGAGTGGTTTCACCTGCTGGTCTGGGAGGTTTGTTCGCTGGAGGAATTCCGAAGTTAAGGCCAGTTGGGTCGAATGCTCCTCGAGGAGTAGGAGGAAGGAAGAGTGAAGATCCTCCAAAGTCACAACCTATCATGAAAAGTGTATCTGCGTCTAGTGTTGGGAGCAGCAGTAGTAACAAACCTGCTCCTCCCCCACCGCCGCCGCAGAATATGAAGCCGACTACTTTGTCCTCCTCGTCGTCACAGGTTGGGAAAGAGTTTGATGCGATTTGTAAATCCAAAATGGAAAGACGGGGGTTTGTGTATATGAAAGAATGACTTGTGTTTCAGGGTGACGGAGCTGATAGAAAGTCAATAGGGTCACATGGGAAACCTTCAGTTGCTCCAAAACCCCCGGGAATGGTGCCTACAGGTGGAGGTCCTGGAAAGTTGGCTCCTCTGTTTATTCCTCCACCATCAGGCGGAGGAACAGCTACGCCTTCGCCACCACCTCCTCCTCCGTCGATGGCCGGAGGAGTTAATAGGGCACAGTCTATGAGAATGCCCAAATCCGCATCGCCGTCTACAACTCCAACGCAAATCGAGTATCGCACGATGGGGCGTGCTGCAGGGAGAGATGTTGCGGCAAACCAACCCCCACCACCTCCGCGGATCATAGTAAGTACTGCGTGGTTATTTTTTGCATGCCACACACAATATGGAGTGTACCTCAGGGTTTCATGGAAAACTTTGCTCAACAGGGTCAGAATGGAGGAGGACTGCGAGGAAACGCTCGTGCCTCACCGCTGCGTCCACCGGCGGCAAGACCGCCTCCTCCTCCCACTAAAGCGGCGCCTCCAAGTCACCCACCTCCTCCTCCCCCTTCCTCAGCACCTCCTCCCCCGCCACATAGAACAGCCCCTCCACCAACTCCTCCATCATCCAATCATCTAAGAGGTCCTTTGCCTCCTCCTCCCCCGCCTTCCAACGGAGCGCCACCTCCTCCTCCAACAAGAAACTCCTCAATGCGATCAAACACATCTACGACGTCTGTGGGATCAGCGTCGTCTGGCTCATCTTCCTCTTCCGTAGTGTATACTGGTCCAGACCTTGAGGCAAGGTTTGGCCACCTTTTCACAGCCCTCGAGGATCTTCCTCCCCCACCGCCTTTTAGAGGATTCATTAAGACGTATCCCTCCAAAAATGCCCAGTCCACCAAGCGAACGCCTGCCCCGCAACCTCCACAAGGAATGACTTTAGGAGGCACAGCAGGTGGACGGTGGGCGACGACAACTTCCTCTTGTTGACCGAAATAGGCTCTTTAACAGTCGTTCTTAGACTCCCACTCTCTGTGACCCATTCAACGAAGCCAAATATTATTATTATTAATTTTAGACAGGCGAATAAATGTAAACTTTCTTAACGAAATACAAGAAAAATTAAGCTGTGCGGAGCAGATTACTTAATTTATTCAGTCCAATATGAAGCGTATTTAATACACATCAAACGTGCTGCAGGTACTTACAAGTTGGCGGACAGCCTTTTAATTGCGGCAGCAAAGAAATTAAAATTAACTTAAGACAAAAGCGAGAAATCCCCTTAAATATCACATCTGAAAAGAAAGACAAAACCTAACGAGACTCAATCTTTGAGTAAAAAAGAATCTTCAAATGATGGAGGAAGGGCATGAAGTAAACCCGTTCGATAAGCTTCTTCTGTGGAAGGCATAGTTGTGTTCCAAAAATCGGGTGGAGTAGCCGGGGGAGGCTGGAAATCTTTTTCCTGGCGGTGCTTTGAGCAAAGTTGGCGTAGTCTCTCTACTTCTCTAGGATGCATTTGAGATTCCAAACCCCGATACCACTAGAAATTGGTCAGCATGCGTAAGACTCCATAACCACAGTCCCACAAAAATTATTGTTATCAACTCTGGTGGGCACTTACGTTTTCACACTCCGGACACGACCAACCATCCATCCGTGCCTTGTCCTCCTTCGTAGGGCGGCTTCTCTCACCACGGTCTTCGATTAACCGTTCAGGAATCCTGGGGTAAACCACAAAGCTTAATTATATTACAGTCAATTATAACTGAGGAATACTAAGAGCACATAGATACGAAAAAGTTACAACTGACTTGTTAAAATCTTTAAGACACTGTTGAGTTGGGCTAACTCCTATTTGTTTTTCTTTCGAGAACAGTTTCTTCTTCACATTGTGTGATGAACCAGCAGGATTTTTCGACATCTTCAGCTCATTTTCAGTTTTATTCAGGGGAGACAGAGGTTTTCTTTTGACGATAGGACTTAACTCTAATTCCTTAAGCATTTCTGGCTGTTCTTTATCATCACGCTCGCTACTGTCTTCCTTTTCTTGTTGCTTGCAATTTTCCCACTTATTCTTTTTGCTGACAACTGGAAGTACCATCGGGCTAGTCTGAGGAGACAAAAACATCGTGGCGTCTGGATCAAACACATCTGTATCTTCGTTGGCGAAATCATTGTCTCCTTCGGCTCCAGGTAGTAACTTGGAAGTAATGTCAACTCTGTCGTCCATCTCGTCACTTTTTCTTTTAGCCGGCGGTGGAGGTGGTGGTAACATTGATGTACTCTTGACCTTTCTAATTCCTCCATTGAATTCTTCGGAGTGTGTGAGATCAACTAAAGCGTCGTCTTTAATTTGTCTTCGGTTGACCATCGACGTCAGAGTCATTTGCCTCGCGTGTTTCTTACTACTTGAGCCTAGCAGCAAAGCTAAGTCCATAACAATGTAGAATATTGTAATAATCCAAACAAACAAAATTCGCCAAATTCCATCCTGTAGAATTGTCTGAATCATGAATTACCTTTCTTTGGAGGAGTCTGTGGGCGACGCCACCCTTTGTCGCCAACC